>JAHXMU010000146.1:814107-831065 GCA_019455685.1 Philornis downsi | reverse complement strand
TTTTTTTTTTTTTCATAGGCAGAAATATTTTATAATCACTTGGTGTCTGTCAAGTGCGGACTCTGAAGTGGAGCTTCTGGCGGCTCTGTATTTAAATGGCCTGGCGTTGTCATGATGGATCACTATTTCTCCTCTATTGGCTTCAGTCGGCCGCTTCTAGGCGATTACTTACCCCAGGTGGGTTAATATCCGATAATAGAGGCTCGAATTAAAAGTTTAGCAGTAGGAGAGCAACTTATAGTAGATAATTCTCTGCAAATCCCGTCAGAGCATATAACAAAACCCCCAACTTGGCCACCGTTTGTGCCTGCTGACTATGATTTAAACAAGATAGTTTCCACGTTGTTGCATATGACCAACTTTTTATCTCCAATCACTATTCGCTTTAGGAAAGAATCGATTTTGTTCAATTCAGGAGTGATTCGCAGATAGACGGTTCATGCGATTTATTTTTGCTTTAACTCCTGTGGTCCCCATGCACTGAACTTTTTTTTTGCATCCATCCAGCCTTATTCAGGTGACTGCAAACGGTTCTCTATGCAATATTTAGCTTCTTCCCAATCGAAACAGTGATTATACGGCGGTCGAACTCAATGATTTCCATTATTTTATGCACATTTTCGACAATTGGATTTCCAGAGGTTGATGCATCTTTGATATCAATATTAACGGAAAGGAATCGACGAAACTAAAATTGTGCGTTAACGAGTGTACAGTATCAGGATCAGAAACATTGTTCACAATTTCAGTCCCCTGGCTTGCGCTTTCGGCTTTATCGAAAAAAAAAACTATAAAATAAGAAGAATTTTCTTTTTGCTGATGTTCATCTTTGACGAGCGCTCAAACGATACTGATTCAATTAATCAAAATGCTGTGTGAATTGTTTTTTGAGCACGAAATGGCATAATCGTAATGCCATGAAGCGTAATCCAATCGCAATTGTACTACGCGGGAAACAGGATACTGAAGAAATATAAGTGAATTATTTTTACTATACTTTATATTTCACAATACGTCTCCTTGACGTATTTGCTGAATAAAAATACAAAATGTTTTTTAGGCAAAGCGATAATTGTGATAGTTTAATTAGATATTTAATTTTCATTTGATAAGATCACATGGTTACAGGATTTCCGGTACTTATACTGATACGTTTTGTTGTTTCGATAACGAAAACATTTCAGCATTTTAAGCACAAAATGCAAATGAATTATTTTCTTTAAAAAACTATGCATATATAAAGGGAATTTGGATCACAAAATAGGAAACAAATAAACTGAAAATTTCTAAATATTTCGTTCAAGTTTTCTCGTTACCTTCCATTCTTACAATTTTCATAGGCTACAAGTTTTGACTACAATTCCTTTGCAAAAAAGAAAATCTAGCGATTTGTTATAATAGAAATTTTGACCTTTTTGCCCAAAGTAACTTTAAAATTTGTAAGCAAATTCTTTATCTAAGATAGGAAGAGAAATTTGTACTTCGCAGGAAAATACTGGAACAACCTTTTCTCTAGGCCCTCATCACAGCTTGTGTTGGAATTACCTTGTGTACCTACGATAGAATATTGTGTACCTATGATTTATACGAAGATGTGACATATCGGTCCACATATTGGTATGGACTTATACGAGGAAGGCCCAATCTAACAAAGAAGACACAAGACAATTGGAAAAAATTTTCTCTATTTTTCAACATAATCTACTTTTACCTCGATACACTTTTTGCAACCATATTCAATAGCTTTTACACCCCGTTTACAGCTCTTATTGTCAAACTCCCTAAAATAGCCATCAACCGCAGACTCCCCTTCTTCGTTGTTGGTAAATCTTTTACCACCGAGCCATTTTTTTAAGCTTGGAAATAGAAATTAGTCCGAATAAGCTGAATCTTGCTAATAAGGTGCGTGATGAAGCAATTCAAACTTTAATTCATTCACAAAATTGAATGTGTGATCTGGAGCATTGTCTTTATGACACAACACTTTCTTTTGACCAAATGCAATTTTTTTCCATAATTTCATCACCTATACGCTGCAATAAATTAGCATAATATTCGCCGTTAAATTCCTTTGCTTTCTGAAGATAATCAATAAAAATAATCCCACGAGCATTACAAAAAACAAACAGCATGACCTTGCCTACAGATGGAACTGTCTTTTGTCTCCTTTAGACACGATTCTCCCATTTCAGTCGACTGGTTTGACTGTTCCTTTCTCTCAGATGTAAAGTGTAAAGTGGTGGACCCATGTCTCATCCATGGTTAAAAATCGACACAAAAATTCGGCTTTATTGCAGTGAAACATTGCCAAGCATTTAACCGAAACATCTTCACGACGCTGTTTTTGGCTCTATTGAAAGCAAGCGCGGCATCCATGTTGCGCACAGCATCAAATCTTCAAATCTTCGGTCAATATACAATGTATAGCATTTTTCCAAATCCTTATCGTTTCAGCTAGCTCATTCACTTTCAGTTGACGATCATCCAGTACCATTTTGTAGATTGTCTTAACGGTCTCTGCAGTGGCCTCGTACGGCCTCGTTTAAACTCTGCTACCCTTCATTTTATAGTCGTAAACGAAGGAGCAGACTCTTGCAGAGTAGAATCTATATAGTAAAATTAATATAGGTTGAACTGAGACCTTTCAAATGGAAATATTGATTTACATAAGGGAGACCAATTTTTTCCATGTGTACAAATTTACTGAGATCGTTTATTTTGGATGGCTTTTGATGGCGCCTTGAAACTTCAAACATATGTTTTATAAGGTTGCCACTTTTCAGCAAAAATAATTTTTTTTCAAACTACTGCCAGCCTCATCTATACGTCTGATTTACTCGTAATTAAAAATACAAAGATATTAGCCAGTACTATAATAAGGTGAATGTGATATCACGTCCCTTCGAAGCTCCTACATTTTCTCGAATCTACAAAGTTGCGTGAGGTTTAGCATCGTCGTGGTGGAAAACTACACCTTTGCGATTCATCAGTTCGTGTTATTTTCCTTTATTTTCAGGCATAAATTAGAAAACCACTCCCTTAAAATGCTGTCAAATGGACAATATAACGTTTTTTTTTATGACAAATTTTGATAAATTTTGAGCGCGTTTATTTGGCTCTCTCTTTTAATTGGCGCTGTCATAGGGAATCCATTTTTCGGCAAAAATTCCATTTAGTAGCAAAAGGATCATTTTGCTTGATTTTAAGCAATAAATCGCATATGCTTATCTGCTTTTTTAACTGGATTTCAAATTCTATCAAGCTTTTGGACGATTACAAGCCGTTTCGAGTGGTTTTCGATGGACATTTGCGACACTTTCAGCACATTTTCAATACATAGAAAAGAACAGAATTGTGACGGTTCGACACGATAACGACAGCTTTGATTTCGTATTTATCGACCTTATTTGACCAGCCACTCCGGTGGTCATTTTTGAGCTTAAAATTTCCAGAACAGAATTGCGTGAAACAAATTTGGCGTGATAAGCTTTCGTGACTTTTTTACTCCCTGTTTTAGAGTGAGAGAGTAAAAAAATGCTAAAATTGGTTCTTCGGTGCCTGCGATTTAAATTTAAACTGACCACTGAAAATATTGTGGCGCCTCACAAATTGAAGCTTGACATGATTGCAGTGTAACGGTGTGCCATACAATTTAATGAGCTGAGCATTTCCAAAATAAAAATCATCTTTGTGAAAAACAAAACTCCGAAATTACTTTCATGCAAATCCAATAACACACAGAGGGAATTGAATTGAAAATGGGTTTGTTTCTGTTTTTTTCCTTATAAATTTTTTTTTACAGTTTCTGCTTTCTTTCTCTTAACGACCTATAAAAATTAAGGAATACAAATTAGAGAATTCCAATTTTTATAGCAGTTTGTGCTTTCTTTTCTTCATAGCATTGTTTTTATAGTTTGTGACTTCTTTGTTTTAGCGACCTATAAGAATTAAGGAATACAAATTAGGGAATTTAAATTTACGTAGCTTGCTAAAAGTAAGAAAGCAGAAACAAATCCATTTCAACTCAATCTCGGCACTTATTATTACTCTAAATCCGCATAATTCTCCTATTTTATTCAGTTTGTTTTTGTATTCTACTTGGTCGGCAGCACCAAAATACTTTCGATTCGATTCAAATTTACAATTTTTAAGTCAGTTAAGTTTTTGAACTCAAATTGCAAAGGCGATTTCTACTTCTTAGCAAAACACTGGATTCTAATTTTGAAGTCCTCATCGACATTGAAGCTTTCGGAATAACTAAAAATAAGAAGATGTCAGATTAGGATTGATAATCCAACAATATATATGTAGAGGCGGGAATTGAGTTGAAAATGGACAACCCCATTTGTTTTCTTTCTTCGTAAAAATTATTTAATACAAATTTTTGTTATAGTTTATGTTTTTTTTCTTTTAGCAACCTATACACATTAGGGAATACAAGTTTTTATAGCTCGCTAAAAGAAAGAAAGCACAAACAAATCGATTTTCCACTCAACCTGCGTACTTTTTACATCCATAAATCTGCATAATTCTCCCACTTTATTTTGGGTGGGTCAAATTTAAAGCATTATGGCGATGTAATTTCTGGTTCTCAAGTACATATATAAATTCCTTCTGGCAAAATGTGTTTTTTTTCTTTTTTTTAAATCTAACCTATCTAATCATGCAAAGGATCAATTATCAAAAAGGACATCATACTTTGACCAGTGAAAACTAAGGGAACCATAGCATGCTTGTATGCCAAATTTTATTATCGAATACATGTTGGTTCTAAAGAAAATTATCAAACATTTGTAGGCCAATAATTGTGATTACACAAAGTAGGAGCGTAGTCCTACACAGTGGGTGTGTAATTGAACACGAAACTCAGTTCAATTACTTATACTCACATTATATTCGATATGGCAGGCAGCGCAACACGTCATAGGGCATTATGTTATTATGTAAATAATTGTATTAAAAAAAAGAAATAATTAAAATTATAAAATAAAACCACATTAGCGGGGGGCCTCATCTAACATACCACAATTCATTCAACTGTGTGAGTAGTCAGTAGTAGTACAAGTGCCCTCTTAAGAGTGTACAATGATGTACAACCTCACTCCGTCGCTCCTTCTTCATCCTAATCACTTTTTCGTTATTCAGATGTGTTGTGAGTGAGCAACTCACATTCAAGTGACTACGATGACACCATACCGCCCTATTCATGTGGATAATCAATCAGTTCTTTTGAAATTCATTAAGACTTCAAGAACTCCCACTGTGCGTTTAGCACGTGCTCATGTGTGGTGTCCATAGTAGCGCTACTCCCTCTTCCGCAGTCTTCTTGTTCATGTATTCTTTAATTATCGGATGTTCTTATTCGCATGTTTACGGAGATTTTTCGCCCTCTCCAATGGGGTAATTGAAAAATGACAGGCATATGGTGTTATCATATGTTTATCCTTCCCCTTCCCACCGTCAAGGGAACCACAAATGACAACTCTTCAGCGTAGGTCTGACCAGGGAGGGGGGAGAAAGGGAATTACAAGCAGCTGCACAGGTCACGTATTAGATATTTGTATGATTTTCAAGGAATTAAAATGAAACGAAAATATCTCTTGTAGCGTGAAAAAAATGATTATTTGAATGTTATTAGCAGATTGCAAGAGATTCGAAAGAAATGTTTGTATTTGCCAATATAGGATGGCTGATGAATGTTGCTGCGACCAGATAACTTTTATTTTAATTTGAACTAAATTCTTTTTCTTTATTCATTTGGAAAGTAAAACATTTGTATTAAGTCTTTTAGTGACTTTTAAAAATAATTGAATTTCAATGACCTCCAATTCCGGTGACACACATTTGAGATCATTATACACTACTGCCTGAAGGATGCAGGAAGAATTGTCTGTATTATTATTCGAATGCATTGCCATAATCAACTAAATTTACAGGTTTTGTTTAGTAAATTTCATGTTTGCAATAAATTAAATGAAATGAAGCCAACAGATTTTGGAGGCCAAAGAAATGCAAAGTTTATTTCTTCTCGCTTATTGGAGAACTTTCGTCACAAATCTGCCATAACAGCCCTAGCTCGTTGAAATTACGCATACGGTTGAAAGACATTGCCTTTCCTTACACTTCAGTAAAGAAAATCTCTTTCAATATCTTTAAGAAAAATCTTGGTAGCAAAATTTAACAGCCATACTGTAGAAGGGATAAATCCAAGCCGCCTGTCTCAGTTATAAGAGAACTATATGAAACTAAGGATCGAGAATTAGGTTTGCTAAAAATAAGTAAAGGTGAAAACATGAAACATTATAATACAGGGTGACCGTCGGGAAGCTGTACTACTTTGTTTTGTCGCCATTTTGATAAACATTAATCTTGACAGTTCATATTTGGCAGTCGTGAAGTAGAGACGTGGCAAATTTATTATGGAAAAATATTCCATAAATCAACGTGTTTTAATCGCTAAAACGTTTTATTAAAATCCATCATCGATTACTGTGATGATAAGAAAGTTACGTGAAATTTTTGGGAGAAACAAAGTGCCAACAAGACGCATTATGTATCGTGTAGTGAATGATTTCGAAGAAAGAGGGTCTGTAGCTGATAGAGCCAAGCATGGACCACAACGTAGTGCAAGATCGGCTGAAAATATTGCTGCTGCTCAAGAAAGTGTTCATAACAATCCATCAACCTCAATTTGACGCCGTGCTTAAGAGCTTGGTCTTCAAAGAACAATTTTGGCCACAATTTTGCACAAGGATTTGCATTTGTTTCCATTTAAGATTCAGTTGACACAAGAGCTTCTTCCACAAGACCACTAACGCCGCCGTACATATACCAATAGGATGTCATAGTTCGGAAAACCCTTAAATTATTCATTAGTCACCTTTGCATCCATTAAAAGTGACAGTCTGGTGTGCAGTTTGGTCAGGAGGAATCATTGGACCTCACTTCTTTGGAAACTGAAAAAAGCGTAACGGTAACTGTCAATGGGGAGCGATATCGTGATATGATTGAAAGCTTTTTAACGCCACAAATGCATGCCTTGGGCTTGATTAACTTGTGGTATCAACAAGACGCTGTCACATCGCATACAGCCAGGATTACAATAGAATTACTGCGAGACCTCTTTCCACAACAAGTTATTTCAAGAAATGACCCCCATGGTGGCTGATTTGACTGCCCCGGATTTCTTTTTTTGGGGTTATCTGTAAAGTAAGGTTTATGCAAACGAACCAGAAACCCTTGAGCAACTCAAACAAAATATTTGTGATGAAATTAATGAAATACCGCGTGAAATGTGTGAGAATGTAATGAAAAATGTGCTCAAATCAAATCAAGAGCTCGCATTTGTGAGGCTAACAAGGCGGACAGTTATCTGATATTGTATTCCATACATAATTGCCGATATTAGATAAAACATTTACCAATATAAAATCCATTCTCTTTCATTTAACCAAAAATTATAAACAAACAAAGTAGTATACCTTCCCGACGGGCACCCTGTAGTTTTCTGATCTCAATGCACCTGGAAGTTTAAGGAGGTAAAAGGAAGTTTGCAGATGATTGGATGATTTAAAACAAAACATTCAAACGATAATTGGGACAATTCACGTATCAACGTTTCATATGCGTTTGCAGGTCATTTAAAGTCAAAAAGTTTTAAAACCACTTAAAAAGAATTTATAAAAAATGTGTTATCAATGTGGGGATGTCCGTCCGTCCATCTGGTTTTGCAGTGGAAGCGTCCGAATCATTAGTGTACCCAGTCAAGAGACAGGTTGTGTTCGAAATTGGGCAAAATCTGCCCTATAGAAAAATTTACATTTTTCAGAATTTCTACGTAAAAATTTTAAATTTCTACCTCGAAAAAATTAGGGTGGATTAGGGTGTGATTAGTCCATATATCGTCGTTCCGTACGTTATAGAAGAGAGCACAGTAAGAAAAAAGCTTAACATTCATTACAAGAATTGAAACCATTCTTTAGAATAATGAAAATTGTTTTCGCTAATTTTATCATTCGTTCATTTATTTAAAACAGTGTCTGATGTTAGTTGACACATGGGCGAAATTATTCGAATAAGAGAAAACTTGTTCATACATGGTGGTTGATAAATGTTGCTACATTAAGGAATCTAAGTCTTTTTTTATATTAATTCAAATTAGTTTTTCTGTATTCATTTAAAACTAAAAAAATTAAAATAGAGACCTTTACGAAAGTTCAATTCCGTTTTAATTCTTGAAGTACATTAGAAATTTATCTCTGATTCATATTTGAAAAAACAACTCACGTCATACGTATATTCTGGAAAAAAAAATTAGAATCCCTAATTAATTCGGTTTCTTCATCAAAACATAATGGCACAGGTATTTCGATTCGAGAACCTGAAACGAAAATATAGTTTTATGCAGTTTCGCTTCTTAATCTGAATCAGAACTCAAAACGAATGTATTTTCTTGGTAGAGACAAAGACCAAACTGCGAAAAGTAGTGGTTCAAACAATTTATTTTCTGAATTTAAGATACCAGTCTCTCAGAAATTTTCACAGCTATACAAAAAATTTCTCTGGTTTTTTTTAATTACAAATTTCAAGTGAAATACCCACAAAACTTTTCATAAACTGAATCACAGTCAAAATTATTTCTATTTTCGTTTCGGGTGTAAGAATCAAAATCATAACTGCAATTTTTTTTCAGAAACGAAATTCAATACAATTTTGACTGGATTGCCGGATAAAAATGTTGTATACTTGTAAATGGTGTCTCAGCAAGAACGCAAGATTTAAATTTGGCGCCATTTGAAGTGTCAATGTTTGACATTTGAACAATAGTTATTGTTTGCTAGTAGAAGGTACGACGTTAGTAAAAATGGAGCGCTACACGAATGAACAACGCATTCTTATTGTGAAATTGTTTTACCAAAATGGTGAAAGTTTTGCGGCTACAGTTCACAAATTGCGATCAATTTGGGGTCACAATAATGCTCTAAAAGAGTCAACTGTAAAGGGATTAATGGATAAAGGGTTTGTTAGTGATGTAAAGGCAACAACGCGCCTTTGACCAAGTCGATCTAACGAAAATATCGCAGCTGTAGGTGATGATGTCGCTCATTCATTCGACACCGAGCTCAGCAAATTGGTGTCTCCAAATCCACTATGCAGCGAATTTTGACGAAAGATTTGCATCTTCATGCATACAAAGTTCAATTGACTCAGGAACTGAAGCCAGCTGACCATGGATAGCGAAGAGAGTTCGTTAATTGGGTATTGGAGAGACAACATAAAAATGTTGATTTTGCCGATAAGATCATATTCAGTAACGAGGCCCATTTCCATCTTGATGGCTTCGTCAATAGGCAGAATTGTCGCATTTGGAGTGAGGAAAATCCTCGAGTGATTCACGAGGAATCATTGAACCTATTTTTTATGAAAATGAGGCATGTCAAGCGCAAACAGCCAATGGTGTTCGGTATCGTGAAATGATAACCAGTTTTTTCGTGGCTAGAATTGAAGAAATGAATGTGGAAGGCATGAGGTTTCAACAAGACGGCGCCACATGTCATACAGTCAGAGAAGCAATTCAATTACTGCATCAGTCATTTCCCGGCCGCGTTTTTTCGCGTTTTGGAGACCAGAATTGGCGGCCTAGATCGTGCGATTTAACACCAGTAGACTTTTTTCTTTGTAGTTTTTTGAATTCGATGGTTTACGCGAATAAGCCGACGACGATCCCTCGTCGTCCAAAGAGGGAATTTTACGCTGAAAAATGAAACACCGCAGCATTTATGCTAAACTGTCATTGAAAATTTCACTAAAAGATCGCGTGTGTGCCAACAAAACCGCGGCAGCCATCTGCCCGATGTGTTGTTCCATACATAACCTCATTCTGTCTACTTTACGATGTTTTTTTTAAACATCTGTGTTTTATTTAAAATGTAAATCTTGCGTTCTTGTTGGGACACCCTTTATATACTGAAAAAACTGAAAACTATTTTGCAACTTGAATGTGTTTCGGTGACGGTCACCGATTTAAAACAATTCAATGTAAATGACTTCCACGCTCAATATTGCATATGCTATATTACTGAATTAAGACTTGAAGCGTGATTTTCCTAAACTATCTTTCTGTGACTGGACGTGGAGCTATGATTAATACACGTAACTATTGTCCGCATGACCCCGAGTTCAACCCCGCACAGAGTCCACCTATCATTATTTGAGTGGCGGCCATCTCGATGTGTCTGACGCACATTTCGAGTAGTCGATTAATTGACTAGTCGTGTAAATGTTTCTCAAACTATGACGTTCGGAATCGTCGTAAAACTGTTTCGTTTGAGTGAGTCTAAAAAGTGAATTCGTGTAAAGTTCGCTGAATGTGAGAAGCTCTCCCATGTCTCATTCATGAGATGCAAGGGAATTTGTTATTTTTATATTTTCAAGCACTTGGATTTCGGCTATAAAAATTTGTAAAGTTAGCTTTGTACCCAATAATAATACAAGAAAATATCAGATCCAGTAACATCAGGAGAATATAAAGTTTCTGAATATCAGATTGGCAAGTTTTGCAAATCGCATCCTGTTGAAACCGCATACAGAGTTGAAATGAATTCTCATTTTATGTAGTTCTAATGAGAACAACATCTGAACATCTTTAAGTAATATCTAGGTAACAACATTCATCAGCCACTCTGTATAAGGACACACTGCAGACCTTTTCTTCTTTTTTTTCAAATTTTTGACATTCGCTTGTTCATTAAAGGCAATGTTTGGAGGTAGCTGATAGAGGCAGGAAGGAACAATTCAAATTCATAGAATTTCGTTCTAGCTGCGGGCATGGATATTAAAAGATCGCAAGAAAAATACGTGTTGTTAAGGAGAAATAAGTACTTCAATGTACAGGGTGGCGCACCAATTACACTACAATAACAAATTTAAATAACTTTTTTTTTAAATCAATGTATTTTATTTCTTTCCTTTATTGTGTAGAAAATTAAATTTTATTTTATATAACTAATTGCTTTTGAAGATGATAGATCATAAATGACATCCGTGTTCATCCATGCATATGCGGCACCTGATCAGAAAATTGTTCTTTGCGGCCTGAAGGGTTGAAAATGGTTGGGCTTGACATAACCCCATAAAAAATAGTCTGGTGCAGTCAAGTCAGGTGACCTTTGGGAGCCAGCGGAAAGTGGAGCTCCTAGACATTAATTTGTTGGGGAATTTTTGTTGGAGATTCACCATAACCGACCTGGCTATGTGTGCAGTTGCTCCATCTTGCTGGAAGCAAATACTGTTGAAACCGATACGTCATCGGCGCAATTCTGGGTAAAAAGAAAACTCCTTCAACATCTTTAAATAACGGTCCCCATTGGCAGTTACTGCTGCACAATATATGTAGTACAATTCGTGGGCCACCTTGTATTACGTATGAGAAGACACGTCTATTTATTTGACAATTAGGCATTATCGCTCACGAGTCAATGGAGCGTACGAGTATGTGCCAATAGTGGTAAATTTGGTCCAGTATGAAAAATGTAAGCAGTTAAGAAAAAAACCTTTCGAAAAATCAAGCTTTTTCTATATTTTTCTAAACTTTATTTGTTATTTAAATACAATATGTGGAGGAAAGTCGACAGATATGGGAACGAGTCATTCCAGTTCACGCAGTTTTTAGTATATATTTTATATATACAATTACAAATATAGCTGTCATAAAACACGTTGCATAAAAACCCCTCTTTAGATAAATTATATGTCCAGACCTACAGAGCTGTCCATTTAGTGATTTCAAAACCGCCAATTCGGCAAGAGTGTCAGCTGTTATTTATTTAATGAAAAGTTTGCCATTTACGAATACTCGTATGTATCGTTTAACAACCGAAGAACGGGTAAAAATAGTTAAAATTTACTACAAAAGTGGTGATTCAAACGTGGGCTTCAAACGAACAAAATTTTCTTCAGCGATGAAGCTAATTTCTAACTCGATGGTTACGTCAACAAGCAAAAGTGTCGCATATGGTCCTCGGAGAACCTAGAAGTGACTGTGAAAAAGCCATTGAATCCGCTGAAAGTGATTGTTTGGCGCGCTATATGGGCTGGAGGTGTCATTGGGCCGTATTTAAAAAAAAAAAATGCCTGAAAAGGATCCACTGCTGCAATCAGTTCAGAGGCGGTCATTTAAATGGCATTATATTTCGTATATAATGGCAAATTGCAAGTATTATAATGAAATAAAAGTTTCATTGGTCATAGCTTTGTGTGTTTTATTAAACTGAAACTGAAAAATGGTTAACCCTATATTTTTACATTATGTATATTTCTATATAACAAATTTTATTATACGACTACGTAGCTTTTCCATAGTAAAAGTTTGTGCTTTCATATACCTCCCTATTTCAAAACTTGCCTTCTTTTTTCTTTTCCTATAAAATTATGTATAGAAATATTCCTATGAGAAAATAAAAATTTTCTTTAAAAAATCGTCTCTTCCGGTTCTATTCGAAATTCACGTTTATACCATTTCTTTTATAATTGATGTTTTTCACGTTGCACCACCGCTCACTTCCATAACACTTCTGCCCATCTGCATTGGGGCATTACTTAAAAGTCCAACCATTAGCTGCCATTCCACAACATGGATAAAACCCGTGTTTTCCCTCAATCTATTCACGCACTTATAGCACTTTACAGTAATTAAAATTCATAGCAAATCCATTCATAATCGCCACTAAATCATAACGCACATAATTCACACATTATTAAGGGCAGATGATAACTCCGGTCGGCTAAGTTTAAACCTCATGTTAAGTCCAGTTGAGTTGAGGGTGGCAGTGAGTGAGTAACACGGCGACCACCTACCACGTTAACAGGGAGCACTTAATAAAATTCATTTCTGTCTCGTTGTTTCATGTGTTTTTTTTCACTGAGTCAACCACATTCATTTGCCAGCAAAACATTGGAAATGCTTAAAAAGAATTCTAGAAAATTAATTAAAAATTCCATTAAAATCATAAAATAAGCAAAGCCGCATCTACGACAACCCAATTGTACGTGCCCGCTCAGTGTGGATTAGCTCAGCTGAGACCCCTAAAGATGGTGCTACTGATGATGGTGATGATGATGATGATGATACGTGTGAAATGGTCAGCTCGATGTTCGGGATACCCTGGTCGGTACCTTTAACTACGCCCGCTGGCCACAACAACAGTTTTATAGCTGTGTTTGCCATTTTTTTTTACTGGCCACTTCTTTATAAGCCCCATAAAGGGACCTTTTTTCCTATCGGATTTGTACACGATTTGTACGCGAGTCAGCGAGAAAACTAATATTTCGAAATGCGACAGCAACAACGACGACGTCACACAAACGTGAGTCGGCCGGATTTTGGTTTCTTTTGTTACTCCAGCCTTTAACAGAAAAAAAGTGCATGATTTGCATACAAAATATCCGGGGGTATGAGCAATTGAGTGCTGTAATACCTCCTAAGTACTCATGTTTGAATCCAATAAAAAACAATTCAATCCAATCCTTTTAGGAACGTGTACATTTCAAATAAAATGTTCAAATGTGAAAAAAGACGCTGATTTTTTAATGTCTTTTCTTTTTTTGCCAGGTTTGGGATTGGAACTACAACAATTCATATGGAATATTCAGTGCAGTTATTCTTTCGTAAAACAAATGTACTGTCATTCATACCGAAAACAGTTGCGACTAACTTTTCCTATGGTAAAAATGACAAATAAATTATTTCTCTATAGCAAATACATTGAGAACATTACTGCGAAAGTTCTTTCTCTATGGACGACATTATTTGATACATCACATCTAAAAACATCTGAACAAAATCTCTTTCGTATACATAAAAGTGTCAGAGTGTAAAATGTTCGTGTAAAGAAAAACGTCTCTAAAGGAATTTTGCATATTCAGGAACCTATAACCAGGTCAAGTTCTTTCCTCAATATGCAAAATTTCTTTAAAGACATTTTTCTTTACATATTGAGGAATGAACCCATAACCAGGTCAGGTTCTTTCCTCAATATGCAAAATATCTTTAGAGACATTTTTCTTTATATATTGAGGAATGAATCTATAACCAGGTCAGGTTCTTTCCTCTTTAGAGACATTTTTCTTTACATGATCATATTCTCCTCTGACACTTTTATATATACGAACCTCTAAGAATGAAGTGAGAGAGTTAGAGAAAAGGAGAAGACACGTTAGAGAAATTGTTTTTAAGATGAAATATTTCATTTAGAAAACTTCTGTCATGAAGACATTCATGCAGGGAAATGTTTGCACTTTTTATACAAAAGAGTATAAGATGTGACGGAGCTTTCATATAGAAAACTGTCTGTGACAACGATTTTCAAAGAGGCAAATGATTGGCACAGAAAGGTGTCTCAGGTAGCACATTTCATAGAGTATCCGTGACCGTGTTGATTACAGAGAAAATAGTTCCAGACAAAATTCCTCATAAAAACAGAGTCTCTGAAGCTGATATTCTTCATATAGAGAACGATTTCTGTGACGACACTTTTCGTATAGAGAAAATTGTCTGTGACGACGACACTTTTCACATAGAAAAAAGTGTCTGTGACGACGATACTTTTCGTATAGAGAAAAGTGTCTGTGACGACACTTTTCATACAAAAAAAAAGTGTCTGTGAAGACACTTAGACAGATATAAAGATATAGAGAAAACTGTGAAGATGATACTTTTCATACAGAGAAAACTTTTCGATCACAATGGTCTATAGGAAAAGTGTCTGTGACGACACTTTTTGTACAGTCTTTGATACATTTTTCGTATAGAGAAAAGTGTCTGTGACGACGATACTGTTCGTATAGAGAAAAGTGTCTGTGACGACACTTTTCATATAAAGAAAAGTGTCTGTGAAGACTCTTAGACAGATATAAAGATATAGAGAAAACTGTGAAGATGATACTTTTCATATAGAGAAAACTTTTCGACCACAATAGTCTGTAGGAAAGGTGACTGTAACGACACTTTTTGTACAGTCTTTGACTACATTTTTCGTATAGAGAAAAGTGTCTGTGACGACGATACTTTTCGTATAGAGAAAAGTGTCTGTGACGACATTTTTCATATAAAGAAAAGTGTCTGTGAAGACACTTAGACAGATATAAAGATATAGAGAAAACTGTGAAGATGATACTTTTCATATAGAGAAAACTGTGAA
The DNA here is from genome assembly GCA_019455685.1 of Philornis downsi. Taxonomy (NCBI): domain Eukaryota; kingdom Metazoa; phylum Arthropoda; class Insecta; order Diptera; family Muscidae; genus Philornis; species Philornis downsi. The sequence goes on along the minus strand of JAHXMU010000146.1, from coordinate 815,868 downwards.
GATGATACTTTTCATATAGAGAAAACTTTTCGACCACAATAGTCTATAGGAACTACACTAACTAGGAACTACTTTGACTACATTTTTCGTTTGAAGTTTGAAATGATCACACTATAGTCGGATTATATGATTCCGGAATCGCCTTAAGAGATTATCGCTTCCGTTATATCCAAAACGCTTTAGTAGAAGTAATACTGCCGTGCCGCGTTGCCTCTAGACAATGGCTTCCGTTTTGCAAGATTAAAAGTGTGATAAAATACGAGGAAATCATGAGATGTAAAGGGAGTTTTTGTTTCCTTTCAGTGGTTGCTCGCTTTTCATTTTGCCTATAGTTCACAGAAACAGCTAAAGGTGGTGGAAATCCAAACCCTGACCCTTCCTCATTTGACTGATTATCTGCAATTACATTTCAATACTTCAACGTTGGTTTCATTTGGAAAATATTTGATCGTTCTTTTTATTTTCTCCACTGCTTTGTTTGTTTTATTAGTTTATTTATGGCTTTATTTATGCAGGAATAGAAAAGGCAATGAGTTGTGATTTCTTTTTCATGTTTGACATTTCCGTGATGGGTGAGCATTTGCTTTACCATAAATCATATGCACCGAAGTGACGTGAGGCAACAACACGACGCATTCCAAAATTGTCAACCACCATCACCCTTTTAATTGAAAATGAAATTCTCTTCTTTTTTTTTTTTTTTTTGTTTATTTTTGGTAATATTTGTTTAGACCATCATAAATCGTAGCACATACAAGATGAGAGAGAGTTTGTTTTTCCAAACATTTCCAAATTTCGAAAAAATTGAATTTGGATTGCGTAGGTTAAGGGGGGGAGGATTGATTATAACGTAAATCGTAATTGCCTTCTGTGCCGATTTAGGAGATAAATCATTATTAACCTTTGGCTTAGAAGGTTTAACAAAACTACCAGTTAAAAAATATGAAATATTTGAAATTGCATTTTTATTACAACACTTAAGACGTTCCACGTTTTATAGATTTCGTATGCTATAAACAGCCATTTGGGTATTAACAATTTGTCTATTGTCTTATGCAAAGTGAACATTCAGAAGAGAATAGTTGTCATTTCCATTTTATGCTAAAAGTTTTTTCTTCTTCTGCATCGTATATTTTTCGTTCATTCAATTTTCATCAACTCATCTGTCGGTCTCCTGATTTTTATTAAATGTTTTTATGGGGAGAAAAAATGACTTAAAATGTGCGATGAAGGGAAAGCGGGAGATATCTTTTAGTATTGTGCACTTTTTACAATTGAGTGCAATCCAAGAAAAACGTCTTGAGACAATATAATGTAACATGTTGGCAGGAGTGCACACAGCATGAAAGTACTTCAAATGGATTGTTTAACAATACAACAGGGAGCAGCAACCAACGGGCAGAGAGACGGACACCAACTGATGTGGAGGGATAGAAAGATGGCAGCACCCTACATACTAACAGACAAAATTAACATTCAGGTAATTTTATTGCATCTTCATATAATAGCAATTTTTAAGGAAACTGATGTATTTTGTGTTAAACAGTATTGTGATACTGTTCGTTCGGGTTTTAAAAGAAAATAGTTTATAAATTTATGTACAATAAAACAATTATTTTAATCTATTGTATAATCTCCCCTTTTTTAGTAACTTCTTCCCACCTTTCTGGGAGTTTTTTAATTCCTTTCTCATAAAACTCGCATGGTTTTTCTGCATTCAATTCGATTTTGCATTTCCTTGTCGTTATGGAAACTCAAATC
>JAHXMU010000146.1:785909-814097 GCA_019455685.1 Philornis downsi | reverse complement strand
CATTCAATTCGATTTTGCATTTCCTTGTCGTTATGGAAACTCAAATCCTTTAAGTGGTTGCTCAGACTGCGAAATAGGTGATAGTCGGACGGAGCGAAGTCTGGAGAGTACGGTAGGTGAGGTAAAACTTCCCACCCAAACTCTGACAGTTTCTGACGCGTCCGCCAGGCAGTGTGAGGGCGAGCGTTGCCATGATGGAAGATGATGTCTCCCCGATTAATAAGCCTCGGCCGTTTTTCTTCCAATGCCGCCTTCAATTTATCTAATTGTGCGATATGGTAGTCAGCATTAATCGTTTGATTTGTTATTAGAAGCTCAAAACAGACTGCTCCTTTGACATCCTATCAAATCGACAACATTACTTTCCTGGGATAAAGGCCCGCTTTAAAGGTAGATTGAGGGGATTCATTTGGTTTCCCCCATGATCTTTTCCGCATTACATTGTTGTAGACTATCCATTTTTCATTCCCTGTGATGAAGTTCTTCAGAAATGGTGTCTTGTTATTTCTTATCCTTAGGTTATAGCAGACGTCAACGCGATTCAGGAGGTTGGCCTCGATGAGAGAGTGAGGCACCCACACATGGATGTTGCTCACAAATCCAAGCTCTTTTATAACACCGTGAACGGTTGAGACTGATTATTTTTAATTATTTCAGCTATTTCCCAAACCAACAATAATTAAATCTCATACCTCCTCGGAAACAGTTTTTTTTGGTCGTCCTGATTTGGGAGCGTCCGTTACGAAGAAATCACCCGTAGAAAATCTTTTAAACCATTTCTGACAAGTTCTTTCATTTGATCCGTTTTCTTCATAAATAGACTTTATTTTTCGGCTGGCTTCAGCAGCTGTCTTTCCTTTTCGGAAATACCACAGCATAATATGCCTAAAATGCTCCTTTTTGCTCATTTTTTCCACTTTATAAAACTTTAAACTTTAGTAAACAATAGTGGGAGGAAGTTATGATAGCATTTGAAGGAACTCTACGTCATGAGAAGTGGCGTATGGTGAACTAACGAATTAATCGAACGAACTTTTCGAACAATCCAATATATGACATTTATTCTAGTTTGCTATTGAGCTAGAGGTGATGCATAAAACTTTTTGCTTTTTATATAGTCAAAATGTTTATTTTTTCCCCCACATTTCGATTAACTTCGGTGGACATCTTTAGGGGATCTAATACCAAATGAAGATTTATATTCCGATTTCATTCAAAACAATACCAACTCTCCAAAATTTATATATTTTTTTGATAAATCTTTTAAAACGATTTCTGCAAGTTGTTTTCTCTATCGATACTTTTGTCGTTTGTGTTTGTCCACTGTGTTACTGCATATTTATGCGATTTTCCTTGTATCAGTTTTATAGTTCAGCCTCTTCTCAGAAGGCACGTCAATGAAATGTAACATGTCTGATGCAAATCTGGGCGAATAACTGAGCTGCCTAAATAGTACAAACGCATCGGTCGTATTAGGTTTGTGTTCAGTTAGTACACAATGGACTGATAAGTCAGTTTTTTAGCTCCAATGGTTTGTGTTTCGCGTACAGGTCGAATTTGTATGCAGTTAGTCCTGTTTTCAACTTTATCATAGTAATTCCAACATATGCCTTCGAGCGTACGTAGTATTTGTACTCCTTGCACTTGATTTTGGAAACTACATTTGCCTTATCCTTTTTCTGTATTTTCGATTGTGTTTTGCTAAACAACTTGTATACCGTATCCTGTGATTTGTAGGCTAATTCGTATTTTTCCTTGTCATAGTTGCTAGAATATTTAAACTTTTCAGAGAATTGTGGAAAGTATGCCATACATATATGACATTGTAAAGTAATACTTATACAATATTAAAATATACGTACTTTTGGTTTCCTATTCGGCTTGAGGTCGTAAATATAACTTTTTGCTTTTTATGTACACAAAATGATTATATTTCCCCAATATTTTGCCGCCGAAAATGTATCAATGTATGACGTACGTTGCAGGTTTCTCTGAAAGGTTTGAAAATTCTAACATCTATATTAAAGAGAAGTATGAATTGACCTACAAAGCACTTAATATAGCATACAAGATGTTCACCCAAACAAAATCGTAAATGCGGAAAGATGATAAATCTAATATACTTTACAAAATCAAGTACGAAGAGAACAATAGCGTCCTATTCTCGAGACTATGTCTTGGAATAACTATGCCAAGGTTGAAAACATGGCTAACTGGGCACAAATACAACCTGAACCCTAAACACAAACCGTTGAAGCAAAAAACTTACTAGGCCCACTGTGTAATGACTGGACACAAAACCTTATTCGGCCGATGCAGATGTACTATCTCGGCAGCGCATTTATTCGCGCAGATTTCTATTAGAAATGTTACAAATCATTCACATGCCTTCTGAAAAGAAGCTAAACTATAAAGCTGATACAGGGGAAATGGCACAAATATACAATAACACAGTGGACAAAGATAGAAGACAAAAGTATCAACAGCGGAAAAAACTTGCAAAATCCGGACGTTTTAAGAGATTTGTCAAAAATATGTATATAAATTTTTGATAGTTGGTATTGTTTTGAATGCAATCTGAACATAAGTCTTCGTTTTGTATTAGATCCCCAGAAGATGACCAGTGAAGTTGGTCAAAATGTCGGGTAAAAAATAATTATTTTGACTATATTAAAAGCGAAAAGTTTTATGCATGACTTCTAGCCGAATAGGAAACCAGAAGTGTTTATAATCTAAAAGGTAAACTGTACGCCCATAAACAGTAAAATGTTATGATAAAATAATGTCAAGCTAATATTGACTACAATCGATTATAAATATTTTAAATAAATATTGGGTAAACAAATAAATTGTTGCCGTTTGACGTTTTTGTCAAAAACTAGTTATATATTGTGAAAACACAGTACGTTATGTGTTACTACCCAGCAAAAAAAGTGGATCCATTTCAAAAGAATATTATTTTCATAGTTTCACACAAATGCTATGTGACCTTTTTGGCTTGTTCTCTTCAAATACACCAAAAAGAGCAATGACAGACATAGGTTTTTCCTATGTCTATATTTCATAGTTGCCGAACGGAAGAGGTTTGGAGTTTTCCTCACCTCAGGTGTAGATTTTTTCAAAATTAAACAGGTAAATCAAAAGTTGCCCCCACAGACGGGATTTCAGCTTAAAAGTCTACATTTTGGCGTAAAAAAAATAGGTGTAGCTGATATAAAATCGCTAACATTTCACAAATATAGTGTTGCCAGGTATAATAAATACAATACATTGGACAATTTCAATCATAACTTACTAGCGGACCTTCCTTTGTATTATAAAACGCCAGAGACTTATTTGGACTCCCAATATTATATTAATGCGATAACATTTATCTATTTCTTGTGAAAATACTTCTGGTAATAAATGGAAAATTATTTTCTTTTTTTATGTTCTAATCTTAGCATACTCACATTATATGAAGTGTAGACACTAGTCGTTCTCTACTATCTAATCCTTTGCCATGCATTTTAACATCAAATGCTCCGCTTTTTTAATATCGTAAAACAAATAAAGACCAGTATTATAAAGAGAGCAGAGAGGGAGGGGCAGAAGTACTTGAAATATATAAAGACTCTTGAAATCTTACATTAAGATGTACTCTACAATTCTTCAACAATGCAAATATATTCTTCAGGCACACATATATATTAAATAAAATTAAACTTAAGTATAACCATAAAATGTGTCCGTATGCACTTAATGTTTTCAAATTAAAGAAAATTGAAATGTGTTGAGGTTAATATACGAGTATCGGTATCCTAAGGAAATATCTCACGAACTATTTGGGTTAAATAATACTTTTTAAATAATGTTAAATGACTTAAGTGTGTATGAGATGAAGTTGAATACTCAGCAAAATATATTGCCAATAGATTGGTTATAAAGGGTGTCCCAACAAGAACGCAAGATTTAAATTTGGCGCCATTCGAAGTATCATTGTTTGACATTTGAACAAAGGTTTTTGTTTGCTAGTAGAAGACACGATGTTAGTAAAAATGGAGCGCTACACGAATGAACAACGCATTCTCATTGGGAAATTGTTTTACCAAAATGGTGAAAGTTTTGCGGCCACAGTTCGCAAATTGCGATCAATTTGGGGTCACAATAATGCTCCAAAGGAGTCAATTGTAAAAAGATTAATCAATAAATTTGCCAAAACTGGGTCTGTTAGTGATGTAAAGACAACAACGCACCTTCGACCAGGTCGATCTACCGAAAATGTCACAGCTGTACGTGATGATGTCGCTCAAGCTCCATCAACCTCAATTCGACAACGAGCTCAGCAAATTGGTGTCTCCAAATCCACTATGCAGCGAATTTTGCATAAAAAGTTAAATTGACTCAGGAACTGAAGCCAGCTGACCATGGATAGCGAAGGGAGTTCGTTAATTGGGTATTGGAGAGACAACATGAAAATGCTGATTTGCCGATAAAATCATCTTCAGTGACGAGGCCCATTTCCATCTTGATGGCTTCGTCAATAGGCAGAATTGTCGCATTTGGGGTGAGGAAAATCCTCGAGTGATTCACGAGAATCAAATGCATCCTAACGTGTCACTGTGTGGTATGGATTGTGGACTGGAGGAATAGTTTTTTTTTAAGAAAATAAGGCATGCCAAGCGCAAACAGTTAATGGTGTTCGGTATTGTGAAATGATAACCAGTTTTGCCTAGAATTGAAGAAATGAATGTTTAGGGCATGTGGTTTCAACAAGACGGCGCCACATGTCATACAGCCAGAGAAACAATTCAATTGCTGCATCAGCCATTTAAATCTTGCGTTCTTGTTGGGACACCCTTTATTGTGAGACAACATTGATATTAATGCTTTGGGGCTGGTTAATTTGTTCTCAATATGATTACGCTAAGCGAATACTGTCAAACTCTCAAAATACCTCCTGATGTATTATAGATGATGCTAGTATTTTGAAAAAAAAATTTTTCCTGAAAAGTGGCAACCTTATAAAACATATGTTTCAAGTTTCAAGGCGCCACGTTGTTTAGTATTTTTATTTGAGCTACCAAAAGTAAACGATCTCAGTGAATTTGTAAACATTTCTATTTCAAAGGCATTTCTATTTGAAAGGTCTCAGACCAACCTACCTACATATATTAAAGTCGAGCTAGATTCAACTCTGGGTAAGTCTGCACCTTTGTTTACGACTGTAAAATATTGGGTAGCAGAGTTTAAACTATGCCGTACAAGCTGCCAAGACGAACAACGTAGCGGCCGACCAATTGAGGTGTCCACACCAGACATGGTTAAGAAAATCCACAAAATGTTGTTGGTTGATCGTCGTCTGAAGGCGCGTGAGCTAGTTGAAATTATAGGCATATCCAAAAGTGCTATACATTGTATATTGACCGAAGATTTGAAGATGTGAAAGCTGTGCGCAAGATAGTTGCCGCGTTTGCTTTCAATAGAGAAAAAACAGAGGCGTGAAGGTGTTTCAGTATAGTGTTTAGCGATGTTTCACTGCAATAAAGCCGAATCGATTTATAACCATGGATAAGATCTGAAGATAGAATTATCACGGAGTTCGAAATACTCGGGCGATTACTGTATTGACTGTTACTCCAATCAAATACTTAAAATCATATTCAATTTGGAAAACGTGTGCTTGACGTCGCTGTTAGTTTGGTGTACATTCTCTTGTACACTATTTAGAACATTATCATTAACGTGGTCACTGTGTGAAAATAAGAACACTCTGAGTCCTATTTACAAGTTGTACAAAATTAAAATGTGTTTACAGTAGACACCTGATATATGAAACATCAAATAGCAAAATAAAAGCATTGTATGCACGCTGACTATAAACACATGACCACAGCATTTTAAGTCCTCGAACTTTTAACCACAACATGAAGCAGTTGGTTGCTTTTTAAATATCGGTTTCAAAAACTCTGCTTTGTTTCGATAATCTTTTTTTGAACTAGTTTCTGAGTTTGATAATTTTTTTCTTTTTCTGCGTATGGTTCTCAAAACTGACTTCAAAATCGGTTCTAAAATATAGGCGACAAGTCCGGCGCATAAAAAACCAGTATAAGTATGCATTCTATGTTTTTAGCGCTTCAATAATTTTGATTCAACAGCCGAAAAAGTCAGCCCCAAAGCCAACAAATTTGAGACACCTTTTCACCATGAAGCTATTGAAGTAGTAGCTCGATGCATACCTTCTTGGAAGCGTATAGGCCTCTACCTGAGTCAACTTATGTTTCATTTAGCAATTTTTCGCCTCGCGTTTATTTTGGAAAAAAATAATTCCTTATTTTTTCAAAATTTTGTTGGGTATTTTTGACGACTTCCCAAAGAAAACCCCTGGTGTCGAAGACTGACGGCATGTTTTGTGCGAGTATCCCTCATATGCAGATATAAGGGACCTTCAGGGATTAGCGATAACTAGGTTAGGGGATGACTCGATAGTCAGCAACACGCTCTCTACCCAGGGCGTTTTGGCTAGAGCAACGGTTTGCTTTCAGAGCGTTTTCTCGGCGTAGGGCTCCTACGGCGTAGTTGTGGGAAGTGGGTCTGCTGATCTCTTCAAGGCAGGGTGACCTGAGGGCTGAGACTGTTTGGATCATGCTGATCCCACAATTTCGTTCAGCTTGATAGGCGACAGCTGTTTTCTCTTGTACAGGGGCACCAGTCGCTGGATCGCAAGGGGTTGAAACTGGGAGTAGGTTAGCTACAGAGTTTGACCAGAGGCTTTGTATTTGCCTCACGGGCAGGTCTCGAGTTCGTGCCCGTATCATTTCTATATTTTTGATCTCTTCTCCGAGGTACGGACAGGCATGGGTTTTTCCTATGTCTATATTTCATGGCTGCCGTTCGCCATCGCCGAACGGAAGGGGTTTGGAGTTTTCCCCGTCTCCAACCGGTGAGGATACTGCTTCCTTGCAATGTAGTATCGACCGTTTCATCATCTACAGGCATGGGTCTCCGCATCTACAGGCATGTAAAAATGTCCAGTCTGTACTCTTTTGCCACAGGTCGACCAATATCCCGTGAAGAATGGTGTATAAATCACGATTTTTTAGTAGCTTCGTTTTTTTACTTTGCTACGCAGCTCCAACTGGTGAGTTTGGCCGGTGGCGTGGGGATCGGGAGGATCCGGGACTGAATTCCCGCCTGATCATGTGGTATAGAAGCCCTAGTGGGAGCTTCAGGTGGGTTGTAGTTGATACCAAAAAGTGTTCGAAAGTGGAGTTGCATTGCAACCGGGTGCTACAGACCCATAGAGTAGCAGAGGTGGTAAGTTAGGCCTCACCTCTGCCAATGGCGATTATGTTCCATACTAGCATAACCAATTTGTTAGCTACACCAATTTGGTACCTTCTGACTGGAAAAAAGGGCTGGCAATTGCGGCAGTACCAAAATTGTCAGCCCCTTTTCCTAGATAGTCCAAGTGTTACTTGGTTATCCCAGACGGGGTTGGTGATCGCATGGTAATATGCCCAGTGTGTCGCACACCGTGGGTAAGACCTTCACGGCGAGACTCATGTTAAACCTCCGTGGACTTAATGCATTAATGTATTAATGTACTATGAATTATGTAATGTATTCTAATAAGATGTACATAAGGAAATTTCCAAATTTTATTGTACATTTGAACAAAAATATTAAGTTTGCAGGCTGCTCTATAAGAATACCCAAGAAAGGAAAACCCGTAACATTTGACCTAAATGTGCCACATCTAATAATTGTCCGATTTCTCCTAAATTCACGTATAGCGGATTTAGAATAAGTAACAAAATATTAGATCTTACTAACTTTCAAATTCTGAACTGAACAAATTTTAGCTGCCATCGAAAGGACATCATTCGTGTGACCTTTTATCTGAAAATCTAAACGACCCTTCGAATGACCAATGACAAATTTGTGATCCCTAACCCCGGAACAGTTAAAGTATAGTATTAAATTTCGTTGTCAGCAGCATCTTTGGGAGGAACGTGAGTATACAACTTCTATGAGTCATCGATAGAATATTGCTGATAATCTGCAATTTTTCAACGTTTTACTTCCCTCAAATCTACGCAAGTCAACAAGCACAAACTGTCAATAGTGAGTTATTTGTAAATGTTTAAAAAATCACTTCAAATTTAGGAAATAATTTCATCCATCTGTCACTGTTTCAAAAAAAAATTCTGTCATTCATCCCTTTAGTCAGTTTTTTAGACATTTCCGTTGTGGGCCCAAAATTTAAGCAACCTTTCTGTCATTTTTCAATTTCTATTCTGCATCGCCCATATGACTAATTTAAATTTTAAGTGTTAATGACAGAATGACAATTGCATTCCTAGTCTTGGCATCTTCAAGAAAAATGTTACATCTCAAAATGTCACTGAAAGGAAATCTATTACATAAGATTTAAAATTTCCAGAGAAAAATAAAAGGCAACATACGAATATATACGTGAAAGATTCATTGAAAATGGTTTTTAGGTTTAGGCTGTGAGTTAATTTTTTATGGTGCCAAAAATGGCAGATCCTCCATGCCACCATATGGTATAGAATGGACTGGACTAGACTTGACATCATCATGCGGAGAAGCAGCCGTATGGAGAAATGCGAGTGCAGCATGAGGGGAGAATGGACGGACGCTTCAAATGTAAGGTGTCATACGATGAAGTATGTTTACAACTCAAGAGAAGAGTAAATAAAACAATAAATAACCAACGAGCGCCAAAGAAATGCAGGGGTGTGTCTGTCAATGGCCCAGAAAACGAATGAGATTTTTTAATGTTTTCAAAAATTAAAATACAAAAATTCTCAAGTGGCTCTTCTACAAAACAAAAAGTGAGTGCATAAAAACGAGGGTAGACTAAAGAAGTGGCAAGAGAAAGTTTAAAAATAACAGTGAAGATCAAATAATTTTCGTTGATGTGCTGGAGTTGCATGCTTTTGCTACATATTTCAGGCTCTCGTTTCTTATTTCTATCTCGCAGGATGGGTTACATTTAGAGAGACGGTATCGATATCTGTAGGCGTGGCTAAAAATTGCCAACTCTCCGCTCTGGGGCCGACTACAAGCTGAGGCATAGAGCCAGGCATTGGCATATGGGAAACCTCCAACCACTCAAACTTCAAAATTTTCGGGTGGTTTGTAGGAAGTGGTTCATACCGCATAATGTAAAAAAATATTCGAAACGTCGCCAAATGAAAAAAAGGAAATAAAGCACAAATACATATACGAGGTGTGTTCAAAAAATAAGCGCAATTTTCAAATTTCGCGGGTTACGCACATTCGACTTTTGATTGTTATTTTCTTTTTTTATGCTGGTACACTCGCTTCGAAGGTATGTTGACGGTTTTATCCATATAACTTGTTTAGTTTGTTTGTGAGAGGCATAAATAAGACAAGTGTTTTGCCTGTTCGACGATTCGGTTTTTACCTCCTCAATCGTCGCAAAACGCCGTCCTTTCATGGGTCTCTTCAATCTTGGGTACAGGATAAAGTCCCAGGGGGACCAAATCTGATGAAAACGGTGGCTGAGGCATGATAACGGTGTTGTTTTTGGCCAAATAATCTCTCACAAGCAAAGATGAGTGAGCAGGTGCATTAACATGATGCAAAAGGCATGCATTTTATTCCACAATTTCGGGCGTTTTTTTCGTATTGCTTCACGCAAATGGCGCATAACTTCAAGGTAATACTCCTTATTTACCGTACGATCTTGTGGTAAGGTGGTAATCGAAGAAAACAGTGAGCAAACCCTTGACGTTTGATCGAATTTGGAGTGTTTTTTTTTGGGCTTGGCTCTCCTGGATTCTTCTATTGGGACGATTAGGCTTTGGTTTCGATACCATAACCATATACCCATAATTGGTCACCAGTTATGACCCTTTTAAGCAAATCTGGATCATCGTTGACGTCATTCAATTCAACAATTCCTGAGCGATGCTCATGCGACGTTGTTTTTGGTCAAAATTCCGCAATTTTGGAACGAATTTCGCTGCCACACGCTTCATGCCCAAAATTTCCAAAAAGATTGCATGGCATGAGCCAACTGATATGCCGACATTCTCTAATTGTGATTCAACGATTCTTCATAACAATTGCCTTCACTTTCTCAACATTTTCATCGGTTGTTGATGTGCTGAGGCGTCCAGAGCGAGCGTCGTCATTCACATCTTCTTGACCTTCTGTGAAAAGCTTGTACCACTTGTAAACATTTTTTTGACTCAATGTAGTCTCACCGTATGCCACAGTCAACATTTCAAGCGTTTTTGAGCACTTAATTCCATTTTTTACACAAAATTTGATGCAACTTCTTTGATCCATTTTTTTTTTTTTTGATAGCACAAAATCGTTATGTATTTGTAGTTTATTTTCCTTTTTTCATTTGACGACATTTCGAATATTTTTTTACATTATGCGGTATGGGAATTGGTCAGTAGAACACAAAATAGTTATTTTGCCTTCAAAATTAGTGTATCACTTAAAGCAGACCCCTTTCGAAATACTACACATATACCAATCACCGAAACATTTTCCAAACACGTTTTTCACAAAGGACTTCATTCAATTCCCTTTCCTGTCTTCTAGCAACTATAAACGGTTTGCCTTGAAACGGTAACTTAAGTTTTCATAAGAGAAAAAAATCTCAACCGGAGCCTTATTAGGTGAACACAGCGATTTTTCGATGACATTAGTTGCGGTTTTGGCCAGAAATTCTGTTACAAAGATATCCTTATGAGTTGTTACATTGTCTTGTTGCAACTTTGACCATTTTCCAAGAATTTGCTCTCTTAAACGACACATAATGCCTAAATAATACGAGCATTCTTCATCTATTATCTAACCTCCTAGCAAGAAGTCATAGTGAAGTCGAAGAAAGCCGTCAATATTACCTTAAATTTCGATCGATTTTGATGTGGTTTTTTCTATTACGATTCAATTAAAATAAGCCATTTCAAAGCTTGTTCATGAGTTTACACATCAGACTCGTCATGTTTCATCAACAGTATAAATGTGTTGTATTTATTGCGGGATCGTTCTAGCATTTTCTTAGCGACCTTTACGAAATTGAGTTATTGAGAAATATTCAGGTCTTTCGGAACTAGTCGAGCTGTGGCGCGTTTCAAATCCAAACAAACCTGTAATATGGTACGAATTGATTCGTGAGACATAAAAAGTTCAGCTGCAACATTCACTACTAAATTTCAGTCACAGTTTCCTTCATTTTATCGATGTTAACTTCAGCTAAAGACGCTGATGGCCGATCATAGCATGACAAATCTTTCGTAATATCTCAACTGCATTTGAATACACTGTACCACTCATATGCACGTGTTCTCGATAAAGTTGTGATGAAGTTTGATAAAGTTCATCTTAAAATTTCTGTAACATTTTCAACGATTCGGCTCACGAAATTCCATTTCCAATGCAAAATGTGAGACAAATTCTTTGTGCAGTATTTTTATCCAAAGCACGCTTGAGGCGGACTGACAACAAACTGACTGACTGTGAGAAAACTGAAGGACATATTGCGCTCAAACTTTGATTCAGTATATGTAGAACAGTTGTGCCAACTTAGTGCGCAGAGAATTTTGACCATTTCTTTAAGCGCAGTTTTCAAATGATCAGTTCACTGCACTTTTTGGATAGAATATATTGCACTATGGACTACAATCCATGATGGTGGAGTATACAGACCTCTGTCCAGCCAAATCCTAGCAACTTGTTTCGAGTAATCAACCTAATGTTAGCCACAATGATGACAGATTTTACTAATTTTTTGAAATTTTTATTAAGTGCTCTTTTAATATTTATTTATGAATTTCGTAAACATTGTTTTTGGAATTAAAGTTCCAAAAACTTTATCGCTTTATGTTATAATTATGTTAACAAAAGTCAAGTCAGTTTTGATTGCCCATTGATTTCGATTGATTTCACAAACAATTATTTGGAATAACTTAAATAAGGCTGAATACAAATAGGAGATCGATGTGTGGGTGCCACGAGAGAGTTAACACAGAGAAACCTTATGGGCTGAACTTAGATGTGCGAATCCTTTCTGAATCGCAACAAAATCGAGTCATTTCTGAGGCGACTGTTGACTGGTGATAAAAAGTGAGCCACATACAACAATGTCAAGTGAAAACGATCGTGGCAGAATTGCTCTGAGCCGGCGCAAACGGGGTTCAGGCCAGAATTTACGATTAAGAAGTTTTTCCTGTGTGATTGGTGTTGTTGCCAGGAAATAATCTACTGTGAGTTGTGCCCCTATGGCCAAAAGCTTAATTTAAGCATGTATTGACCTATAATTGTGGTCAGTACATGCTTAAGGAATATCCAATCCAAAGGAAGCAATCGCCAAGTAGCGGTCAGCTGTGGCCAGTAGCAGAGGAATTTTGTTACATCAAGACAAGAGCAGAACACGAACATTGACAGTGACTCGCCAGAAACTCCGGCAGCTTTATTGGGAGCTTCTTATGCATTCACATTAAAGTTCAGACCTGGCACAAAGTGATTACCAATTGTTCCAACCTATGGCGACTGATGGTTCCTGTTGAAAAATTTGCCATAAGAGAAACTTGAGTTTTTTGCTAACAGGGGCGAAGGTTTCCATGAAAGAGACATAATGGAATCACCTTCAAAATAGCAACAAAATATCGAACAAAACGATATACAGGGTGTCCGTCGGGATAATATACTACTTTGCTTTGCCGTCATTTTGGTAAACATTAGTCTTGACAGTTCATATTTGGCAGTCGGGAAGTGGAGACGTGGCAAATTTATTATGGAAAAATATTCGATAAATCAACGTGTTTTAATCGCTAAAACATTTTATCAAAATCCATCATCGATTACTGTGACTATGAGAAAATTACGAGAAATTTTTGGGAGAAACAACGTGCCAACAAGACGCATTATGTATTGTGTAGTGAATGATTTCAAAGAAAGAGGGTCTATAGCTGATAGGACCAAGCATGGATCACAACGTACTGCAAGATTGGCTGAAACCATTACTGCTGCTGCTCATGAAAGTGTTCAAAACAATCCATCAACCTCAATTCGACGCCGTGCTTAGCAGCTTGATCTTAAAGAACAACTTTGGCCACAATTTTGCACAAGGATTTGCATTTGTTTCCATTTGAGACTCAGTTGGCACAAGAGCTTCTTCCACAAGACCACTAACGCCGCCGTACATATGCCAATAGGATGTTTAGCTAGCCCATGACAGCCCCGATTTTCATGAAAAAATTTTAGTGAGTGACCAGGCACATTTTCATTTGAATGGATATGTGAATAACCAGAATAGTCGGTTCTGGGCAATGGAAAACCCTCAAATTATTCATCAGCGTCCTTTGCATCCATTGAAAGCGACAGTCTGGTGTACAATTTGGTCAGGAGGAATCATTGGATCTCACTTCTTTGAAACTGCAAACGGTGTAACGATAACTGTCAATGGGGAGCGATATCGTGATATGATTGAAAACTTTTTAAAGCCACAACTGCATGCTTTGGGCTTGATTAAAATGTGGTATCAACAAGAGGGTGCCACATTGCATACAGCCAGGATTACAATTGAATTACTAGGAGCCCTCTTTCCACATCAAGTTATTTCAAGAAATGGTGATGTTGATTGACCTCCACGGTCTTATTATTTATTTGTTTGATTTGGACTTCTTTTTGTGAGAATATCTGAAAAGCAAGGTTTATACAAACAAACCAGAAACGTTTAAGCAACTCAAACAAAACATTCTTGATAAAATTAATGAAATACCGCGTGAAATGTGTGAGAATGTAAAGAAAAATTTGCTTAAAAGAGCTCGCACTGGTGAGGCTAACAGAGGCAGACATTTATCTGATATTGTATTCCATACATAATTGCCGACATTAAATAAAACATTAATCAATATAAGATTCATTCTCTTTCATTTAATCAAAAATTATAAACAAACAAAGTAGTATATCTTCCCGACGGACACCCTGTATATTTGACCTAGATGAAGTCATTCTAACTATTCCAAAAAAAGCCTTAGTGTCAAGCAAAAATAATGGATTTCCTTTTGCTACATCTTATATCTTGTAAGTGAAAGTTATATTTGAATTTTATAAGTTAAAGTTAAAAAGTAAAAGAGTATAAAGTTATAAAGAGTTTTCATAACAACGATTTATTGCCAAACACTTAACAAATTCTCAAGACAAATTCTGAATTAAGTCGTTTTTCCTTGTGAACACAGTTTTTGACTTGACGTTACGTTACTGAAAGCATTTAGTTGCAACTGTTATCATTTCATAACTTTTAAGCCAACACTTTGCCTTCTAACCTCTCAGTTCACACATTCACACATCCATCATGTTAACTACACAAACTGTTTTTACGACTGCGTGTTCAAAATATCAATAAAATTTGAAATGGTTGTTTTTTTTTCATGTCTCCCAACGCTTTAAAATCGATTTCTATGGGATTTAATGATGGCGAAGAGGTTAAAAACCAAATCCCTAAATCGTTTTATAGCTTAAACTGTAAAATTATATTTCAGGCAATTTTGTTAAATTCTCCACAGCGATGTTTCGTAGAAAAACAAAACACTTAAATACGAATAATTTACAAGTGAAATTTGTACAGAGACATGGTGAAAAAAGAAGAAAACATCAAATTTTAATTGTAAAACTTTTACATTACAACCTACCGGAGGATGAACAGCCAAAGATTCTTAAAATATCATTAAAAACTTTAGCCAAGAAAACCATAATTTTCTTCTTTCATCTGTATGATTTTTTTTTAACAAACGAGGGGTGACAAAGAAATCAACAGACGGGAAAAACATTTTTTATCTCCATGAAAATAACTTTGCATATTTTCACCATGACGTCTGTATATCTGTCTGTCTGTTTGTTTGCCTTCTTAACCACAAAAACTGACCAAGAAACTTTGTGGCAGCCACCATTTTGTGTGTTTTCTGGTCAACGTAAAAGTTTTTAGTAACTTTTTATCCTTAAAGTCGAGGGACCAATAAATGTATGTATAAAAGAACGGAGCCAGTTTAAAACTTTTTCTTTTTTTGTTTGTTTGTTTCAGAATGTTACGCTACAAAAGTGTCAAAATATTTTTATGCATATCAAACAAATGTTTTTTACGAATTAGTGACATTTTAATAATTGTAGAATTATGAGTCAAGTTTTGACATTTTGTGACGAATTTTCGTCCATCTGTTTTTCTGTGACAAAGTCAAGTTACCCTAGAAAATAGTTGATGACCCCAGTGTATTGTCAAATGTTCAACACAGGTATGCAGCAAAACGTTTGTGTGCTGCTCAGTTACTTTTTGAAATAAATGGGATTTTCTAGTTTGAAATAAGATATCCCAGAGAGGATAACAAAGGATAATCTGTCTATGACAGTAGATTTTGCGAAAGCCACCGCAGCGCTAAAGTACTTAATAAGATAGGATCTCATTATGAAAGAGGAAAGATAACTGTTATGCGCCCTTATTTGTATTTCTAAAAACAAATGTTGTGTTTTCCATTTCCCTTCATTTGCTTATTGTTAATATTGTTAATAATGTGCTGTCTTCATCGGTCCTCCTCTGCTCATTTCTCGTTTGAGCACCAGCTGTATTTTTGGCGTTTTTGTTTTCTCTTTTGTTTTATTAAATCATGATGCTACTTTTTAATGGTCCTTTACCGCCACTTAGGGGGTGAAATTTCATTTGAAATTTTAACGCTTTGAAAGATGTCTTCATCTTCATTTGTGGTGTAGAGTAGTTTTTTTAGGTTAATTTATTGTTCGTTTTCTTTTTCTGCTGGTCTATTCTATTTCTCCATTCTGGCTGCTCTACAGTTTCCCTATAACAATATGTTTTCATGCTATGTTATTGATCCTTAGGAGCAGGAGAAGGATATCAAATTACATCAGAACATCAGAGAGAAAAAGGTGGAACCATAACCGGAGTCCATTCGGTTACGATATAGTATGGTTATATATGTGCATGTGGATATGGATATGGAACCAATGACCAAAAAAGCAGTGTTTGAGATGGTTTGGTGGCATAATTATCCTGTGTGCATGTGGTCACGCGTAAGGATGCTTGGAGAGCGAAAAAAGAAATAACGCGCTCCGTGCAGACTACTTTTTTCTTGGTCTCGTCCTGCTCGTTATTTTCTTGTTCAGACAATGATTAGTCAATACATATAATAGAGGGTTATTCATTTTTCGGTTTGACAAATAAAGTTCAATACAACACACATAAAGCTATATGTATGTGGGGTTATCTATATTTCGGCTTCAAAAATAAAGTTAAATAAAACATACATAAAGCTATGAGTTCAATGAAACTTTTATTTCATTATAAAGCTTGTACTTTGCCATTACGTATGAAACACAATGTCATTTAAATGATCGCCTCTGGATTGATTGCAGCAGTGGATCCTTTTGAGGTAGTTTTCGGCCACTTTTTCATATATTTCGGGCAGGATCTGGGCGATGACTTGAAGATTATTGATTTTCAAATGCTCCAACATTTGGGGATTATCCGCGTAATAAACCATCTGCGTCATAAACCCCGCAAATAAACCGTCTTATTGAAACCACATATCGACCAGTTCATAATCTCCAATTGCAGGCCAACAATAACTCGGTCATTATACGGCCATAACGCTTCGAATTGAATTTCAGATTACACGCCACACTTCCACTAACAGAAGCGATATTTTCGCCATTTTGCACATTGCGATGATACACAAGCCTCACCACATCTGTAACGCTTCCAGTCTCTTCAAATTTTCTTTATAATCTTGTTAATTTATTGCACAGCATAATCACCCCATAATGCACGAGAAATGCCCACGTTTGAATAACCATTTTTGCAGTAAGTTTTAACTATTTTTACGCGTTCTTCGATTGTTAAACGACCGATATTCGTAAATGACAAATCTTTCACTGCTAGTTACAATGTAACCGACCATAGCGTGTAGTACAAGTGATTATGGAAAGCGGGTTCAATCCCCAATACTGCCACATATAATTATTTGCGAGACGATCACCTCGATGTGTTTGACGAACACTTCTAGTGGTTGATTAATTGACAAGTTTAGCAAATGCTTTTGAAACTGTGACTGAGCGGAATCGTCGTCAAACTGTGTTTACGAAATTAATCGTTCTCAATTAATCTTGATAAACATAATTTTCACCTGTGGTATAGGCAAGTGATATAACATTTACGTACAAATTTCTGTCCGAAGTCCAAATTTTGTAATATAAAAATATAATAAAATATAAAAATATAATAAAATAATATAAAATAATAAAAAAATACAACAAAGTTCCTACACAATTTGTGTACACAATAATTCGGAAAATATATGTATCAATCGTCATTGACGAGGAGTATAGGTGTAGCGCATGAGCTATATATTAACTATATATCGACATCGACGTAGTGAAGCGCATCAAAATACAGCGATTGCATTTGCTTGGTTCATATCGTGCGGATGGACCCAAATGCTCCAGCAAGAAGAGCTCTTCGACGATAAACTGGTGGGACAGCGAAGAAGAGAGTGTTCAAAACTTCTTTCGAAAGACCAGGTTTTCGAATTGTTATCAAAACTTTGTGTGCCGAAATGAAGAAGCGCGAAGCTTTAAAAAGCTGAGGATTATCTTATGCCTGCAGTTTATAATGAACAACAATGTCTAGTCTAGTCAATATCCAAGTAAGTAAGTAATATTAATCCACATTTCCTTAGTAAGAAAGTATGTTTTCCCTCACGATTTTGTTTCATTAAGAAAACCCGAATAAAACGAGCTTATTGACTCTCTTTTTTTTGTTGGTCAAATAACCGAAAGCAGGATATTTGGGAAGGGTAATTTTTAGAATAACCGGTAAAACTGCTTTCTGAAAAATCGAATGTTTCAATATTGTAATATTAAAAATCTATGGGAAAGAACGGTCAGATTCATGCATATTTAATTTTATTCATGCATATTTCATTCATCTAACTTGCGACGGACATGTACTCGAAACAATGGATCGAACAAACTTCATACAATCTGAGCTGAGAAACTATTAAAAACTAATACAAAACTGATGTTGGTAAACATAACTCTTATAATCACAATATACGAGGTGCGTTAAAAAAATAAAGCGAATTTTTAAACTTCACGGGTTACGTGTATTCGACTATTATTTTTTTTTTCGATTATTCGATTCGATTATTATTTTTTTTTTTATGTTGGTACACTCGTCTCGAAGACATGTTGATGGTTTTATGCATATATGTTTAGTTTGTTTCTGAGAGGCATATTTAAGACAAGTGTTCGGCAATTTTGCTGCTATCGAAAAAAATAAATCAAAGAAGTTGCACCAAATTTTGTGTAAAAAAAGGAATTAAGTACTCAAAAACACTTGAAATGTTGTGACAGTACTCTGAGTCAAAAAAATGTTTACAAGTCGTACAAGGTTTTCACAGAAAGTCGAGAAGATGTGAATGACGACGCTCGCTCCAGACGCCCCAGCACATCAACAACCGAAAATGTTGAGAAAGTGAAGGAAATTGTTATGGAGATCGTCGAAACACAATTAGAAGTTACTGAAGATGTCGGCACATCGGTTGTCTCAAGCCATGCAATCTTTTTGGAAATTTTGTGCATAAAGCGTGAGGCAGCGAAGTTCGTTCCAAAATTGCTGAATTTTGAACAAAAACAACGCATGAGCATCGCTCAGGAATTGTTAAATGACATCAACGATGATTGAGATTTGCTTGAAAGGGTCATAACTGTTGACGAATCATGGATATATGTTTATGACATCGAAACCAAATCCCAATCGTCCCAATGGAGGAGTCCAGGAGAGATAAGACCAAAAAAAGCACGCCAAGTTCGATCAAATGTCAAGGTTTTGTTTACCGTTTTTTTCGATTACCATGGCATAGTGCATCAGGAGTTCTTACCACAAGGTCGTACGGTAAATAAGGAGTATTACCTTGAAGTTGTGCGCCGTTTGCATGAAACAATACTAAAAAAACGCCCGGAATTGTCGAAAAAATGCATGGCTTTTGAATCATGATAATGCACCTGCTCAGCCATCTTTGCTTCCGAGAGATTATTTGGCCAAAAACAACACCGTTATCATGCTCCAGCCTCCGTATTCATCAGATTTGGTCCCTCTGGAACTTTATCCTGTTCCCAAGATTGAAGAGACCCATGAAAGGACGGCGTTTTGTGACGATTGAAGAGATAAAAACCGAATCGCCGAACACGCAAAACACTTGTTTTATTTATGCCTCTCACGAACAAACTAATTAAGCTATATGGAAAAAAACCGTCAACATATCTTCGAGACGAGTGTTCGAAAGTCGAATGTGCGTAGACCGCAAAGTTTGAAAATTCACTTTATTTTTTGAACACACCTCGTAAGTTCCATGACAAAATAACGAAGTCGTCACCTATTGCTGGACAACATATAGACCCCAATGTATTAATAATATCATTACCAGAGTCAACAAAAAGTGCATACCGAAAAACAAATATTGAAAGGCAAAGAAGTTATTCTCATACCTACTCTTCAAAGGATTAGAAGCCAGTTATCCCCTGACCTACACATTAGGTATGAAAGAAATTCAGGCACATTTTACATAAAAAAAAACTATTACCAACTTATGACTTTTTAAAATACGTTGGCATTTAGTTATTGTTACTAAACTAATTCTTTTCTAACTCTCCTTTCATCTTTGTAATGACAAATATGCTTGATAATTTCTTCCCCTTGGCATTTCTGTAACAGAAAAATTGTGACAAGTTTTTTTTTCTTGAAAATAGTGAAATAACAGTTTTTATAATATCAAAGAATCATGTAGTCAAAGAAAGAAATGAGTTCTGCTATTCTTTGTTTTCCCAAAGAACACAAAGAAAGAAAATTAAATATTTGTGGCCTTTTTTTCTAAACCAAAGTATGTTGAAGCAAGCCGTATCCTTTGAATTGTGGTGGAGGAAAGAAAATAATATATGATAATTTGGGTTCCCATTGCATTTCATTGGCAGACTTTTCCTCCTTCGCTGTGGATCTCTCTTTCTCTCTCTCTCTCTCTCTCTCAAGCAAGGACTCTTCATACATAATTGATTTCTGCTAGCTGCACACTATGTTTTCCCCCCTGCTCCCCCTTTCTACTCGAAGATTACAATGTTTTCTCGCTACTACATACATGAAAATTTTTCCCCTTTTTTAAGGTTGATATTTTGCAGGATATATCGCACTAGACTCTTGACTATGATGCTGGTAGTGGTAGCAAAGTGGTGACGGTGTCGCTGTTTTGGTCCAGGTTCAATAGAACTTTCAGTTTTCTAAATGGTTATAAATGTCGTCTTCTAATATCAGTGGAAGGCAGGACTTTTTCCTTACATGCTCCTCTATAGCGCCACACAACACTATTTTTCTATAGTTTCGTTCGTTACTATACTTGAGTTGCAGTTTTTCTGTTGAAGCTTTTTTTGTTTATTGATTTTATGTATTTAGCATAAAATAACATATGGGCATTTCCACTAATAAGTGATTAAAGAAGAGATTTTGTTTTAATTTAAAGACTTACAAAAATTTTTGTTGAAAACCGAACTTTTGTATGTAATTACATAGGATTCTTTTCGAAAAGAACAAAGATATATATATATATATACTAGCCGACCCGGCAAACGTTGCTTTGCCTTCAAATTTTATTTTTATTGGAAATGCTTCATGCCAATCGGTTTATTATAATAAGAAACGCCTATATTTGCAGAAGAACTTACAATATGTTCACTCAACCGAAATACAAAATTCTGTTTAAATACCGTTAGCAGGAGCAGAAATAATTGCTTTTTAATTTGTGGTTTGTATAGGAGGTACCACTCCCCATTGTCCAATCCCGCCCATATTTGCAGCAGCACTTAAGATATGTACACCAAACCGATGTACCAAATTTTGTTCAAATACCGTAAACAGGAGCAGAAATATTGGATATTTAATTTATGGTTTGTATGGGAGGTACCACGCCCCATTGTCCAATCCCGCCCATATTTGCAGTAGCACTTAAGATATGTACACCAAACCTACGCACCAAATTTTGTTCAAATACCGTAAGCAGGAGCAGAAATAATTGATTTTTAATTTTTTGTTTGTATGGGAGGTACCACGCCCCTTTGTCCAATTGGACCGAATTGTAAATCTAAACCATCCCGGGCACCACCCAGACGCATATACAAAAATTTATGCAAAGCGGTCCAGCCGTTTAGGAGGAGTTCAGTGGCAACGCCCGTACAGTAGAATTATATATATAAAAATTTATATTTTTTTTTATTTTTTTTTTTTTTTTTACAAATCTTGGCAAAAATCTGTATTTTTATAGAAAAGTGTCATGAACGCCTGCAAAAGTTGCATATAACGTGTATCATTTGTGTTAGATTTACAGTGCTTTAGATGCCACTATCATTCAGTGTTGTATAAACCTATACCGTGGTAGTCTGTTTTCTATTCTATATATCGTATAATACTAGCAGATAGTGCTGAAGCATTGTTGGTTTGATGTTGGTGATGACTTCTCACATTGGTACAATTAATGGACGATAGGAGGCGTTCGAATCATTTCAACAAAATTTATCGACAATGTACGAAATACAAGTTTTTTATATATACCAGACATAAACTGAATATGTACATAGAACAAATCGTGCTTGGAACATTAGGACTTTCATTTCACAAGTATTTATAAAAGTATTAACTTAAATGTGGGAGAATATTCGATTTTTAAATGAGTGCATTTGCTACTATATCTAAATTAAAGCTATGATTTTTACAAATAACTATATATTATAATATTTCCATATATTTTCAACAATTAGCCTTCCACAAAAATTCTGTTCATCTAAGAAAGACGGAAACTTCACAACAGTGTTGAGCACGAAACTAAACGACAAATTGCGGGCAAATTAAGCGCGAAGCCGCCAATCGGGCAATCAGAAGCGTATGGCTATGGCAATACTTTGCAATTTCAAACACTCAGTTCTGTCTCGTTTTACAAGACTGAAAGTCACAGACAAGTGAAGGGTGAATCTAGTTATTTCCCAGCAAAAGCGTACTTTTTCCAAATTCAGAATCGCATAAAACTATGTGACCATACTTGCCCCAATACTATTCATTGTAATGCAATGATAAAAAAATTCGTGGAGGGATAAGGGAAGGGATTTCCGTCATATCCAGAACTTATATAACTTCTAATTATGGCAGTCTATAAATCGACCAATATTTTTCTAACATATTTTTTGAATTGGATTTGAATGGAAAGAGAGTGAGAAAGAAAGAGGATAGAATTACATAATTTTGAAACTTTAGTTAGTCTTACAAAACTTTTAAAAGAGATTTTTTGGGAATATAATATCACAGCATCACAAAGGTACTTTAAGAAGGATCTCAAAAATGTACATATTAAAATGTGTTAATAAAAAGTAATAACATTTTCATATAAATAAATTTCCTTTGTCCCTGTGACTTATGGCATCTTGATATTTAATTTATTTTTTTGCATTTTCGTGCTTATGTACTTTTGTGTTTTAATATTGTACTTTTATTACTTTAATTATTGGTGGCAAACTGGGACAAAACAAAGTTATTTGTTTCATCGTCAAAGAGTCTACTAGTTTGGAGCGGTCTGAGAACTTTAACTACTACAACTTTGAAGTGGCTTATGAATTCATCTACAAGGGCACTGCTATAAATAAAACTGATGATATCAGCCTGAAGATTAAGACAAGAAGGGTATTGTTTGACAATAGATGTCACTATGGGTTAAGCAAGCGATTTAATGGCAATGACCTCTTTCGGCAAACAAAAATTCAACTGCACTAGACATTGATTTTGCATGCGGTTTATTGTTTATGCTATATGGCACAGATTCCTGGTTTAGGACAAGTACGTCTACTATCGTATGAACCATGAATGAGCCGTTGGAATAACCAAACTTTTGGACTGCTATCAAAACTTGATGTAACGAATTGGGGAAGATGCGCAGAATACCGAAATGCTTAGGGTTATTTTCTACATGATGTGTTTAATAGATAAGAAAGTCTTTTCTTGTCACCATATAGATAAGTAAGTTTTCTGTCGCCCGAGTTAACAGAATTATGTTAGTGAATTGGCTGATTTATGTTAACAATTTAAAAGAGTTATAACATACATATGACATAGCATAAATATGAAAATACCAGAATTATGTTAATACATGAAAGTATGTACAAGTTTGCAGAATTTTGTAGAAAATTGAACAGAGTTAATTTAACAATTTAATTAAAATGTTTTATAAGAAAAGGTACAGAATTATGCTATGCCGACAGCATAATAATAAATGAAGTGAGATATGTTAATAAGTGAACGGTGTTATCGTGTGACATAACAGAGATATGAAAACAACATTGACAGAAATATGTTAATAAGCGAAAATTATATATTTGTGGCCTTTTTCTCTTAACCAAAGGATGTTGAAGCAATCCGTACCCTTTGAATTATGCTTGAAGAAAGAAAATAATATATGATAATTTAGGTTCCCACTGCATTTCAGTGGCAGATTTTTACTCCGAAAATACGTATAAGTTTATAGAATTTTATAAATAGACGAACAAAATTGTTATAACAATTTAACTAAAAGATATTGTAACACAAAAAAAGATACAGAATTGTGGTTTACGAATCACAAGAATTATGCTATGACAACTGCACAGTAGTGAATAAAACGAATGGAAAAATTGTGAAAATAATTTAAAATAATTAGTCCATTAGTTTAATAATAAGTTAATACAATAATGTTCATAAGTCAGAGCTATATTAATTTATCAACATAATTATGAAAACTTATCAAAATCATGACGCATGTAACACGTTATAACAAAATTTTTATATATAATTTAAAAGAAAAGACAAATTCGATTTCATCAGGTAAATGTGATAAAAGGGAGCTTCTTACATTCGGCAGATTTACAAGCATGATATTTTTAAACTCATTGATAATTTAATAATAATTTAACAGATCTGTTATTTTTCTAAAAATAATTTAATTAAGAGAATTATGTAAGTTTTAAAACCATCGGTCTGGCAAGGCTATCAACTGTTAAATACCTGTCATCTAAAGTGTTGTTTATTTCGTGAAAGGTTTGCCATTTACGAATATGGATCGTTTGACAACCGAAGAACGCCTCAAACTAAGTAAAACTTACTACAAAAGTGGTGATTCAAACGTGGCCACTTTTCGTGCATTACGGGGTGATTATGGTCGTCATAATCGACCTGCTGTGCAAAGAATTGGCACGATTATATAGAAAATTTGAAGAGATTTGGAAGCGTTACAGATGTGGTGAGGCCTGTGCATCATCGCAATGTGCGCACTGCCGAAAATGTCGCTTCTGTTAGTGAAAGTCTGGCGTATAATCCGAAATTCAATTCAAAGCGTTAGGACCACATGACAACCGACTTTTTGTTGGAATGCAATTGAAGGTTATGAACTGATCGATATGTGGTTTCAACAAGACGGTTTATTTGTGGGGCTACGTCAAAGACCATTTTTACGCGGATAACCCCCAAACGTTGGAGCATTTGAAAACCAACATTCATCAAGTTATCGCCAAGATCCCAGCTGAAATGTGCGAAAAAGTGGTCGAAAACTACCTTAAAAGAATCCACTGCTGCAACCAATTCAGAGGCGGTCATTTAAATGGCATTATATTTCAGACATAATGGCCAAGCCCAGGCATTTTAAGCATTTCATCGAAATCAAAGCTTTATGAATGTTTTATTTAACTTTAGTTTTGGAACTGAGAAATGTATCCGGTATTATTTCTGCGTCTACTTCTAACTCCTTCCCTGAACTTCAGAAAAAATTCAGTTCTCTTATCTGAAACTAAAAAATGGATAACCCAGTGTTATTATTGCGCCTACTTCTTTCTAACTTCTTTACTGAATTTCAGATAAATTCAGTTCTCTTTTCATTCAACTTTGATGATTTACTATGGAATGCGCCTTAAGCAGCATCCGCTTTTTCCTGTACAAACCCAGCACCATTAATATTAAAACGTATTACATTCACATGTTGCAACATTACAGACGTACAGCAGTATCTTCCGCATGTAATGATATGTAAAAATGTTACATGTAATGACATTCCTCGTATCATATGTTCGGTTTCTTACAAGGGATATGAAATGGAAAACATGTGTTTTCCTCCTCCTTCTACTACTAATGATGATACTGCTACTACTGCTGCTGTCTGTAATGCAACAAATGTTTTTTAAAATATTCAAGATTAGCTAAAAGGACAAATTCTATTTTGTTCATTTCATATTAGTTCATGAAATTCAATTTAAATTTTGCCATATATAGCAGTATAAACTTGTAAATATTTAATACTAAAACTGGTTACATATAAAGTTCTGTTAAATCTTGGTCTAGACAGTGGCAATTAACAAAGACTTAGTGGCTTTCTTAAAGTATTTATAAAATTCTTGGAATACAACAAATCTAGTTGGCTATTTTAAACGCTGCTCAATTATACCAATGAGATAACAAAGCGAACATTAAATTATAAAGAATACAGCTCTGTTAAATTATAGCACAATATTCGTTTTATGCATTAATCAGACACATTATTAACATTAGAATAGATTTGAAACTTCCTGACTCTTTTTGGTAATTCTCTGGAATTTGAAAACTTTACTGCAAATTTCTGTTCATATATTCTGTAATATTTCTCCATATTATTCTTTGTTTGCTTTGGATTCAGCTATGTTTACTTAAGATTTCTCAAGATTACTTAATTTCTTTGTAAAATCATAAACATTTAAGAAATTCCAGTGAATTCAAAGAGGAAAAAGAAATTGCATGATCAATTATGAACACAATTTCTGCGTATTAGAGAAATCTTAAAATATCTTAGCATTATGATAGAAAATTCACAAGAATTTGGTGGCGATACAATGTAGTCGACAATAAATGTTTTATTTATATGTTGCGTTTTATACAAAGAATCAAGGTGGTAGTAGAAATGAGTAAATTCTTATCTCCTCTGCAAATGGATGTCTTTTGGAATAGAGACTGGAAATTAGGGATGCTATTTTACTATATATGTACATCATGAGAAGCGGTATATTACATTTTTTAATCTATAGATGGCTCTTCAAGTAGTTTCCCAAGGTCACATAAAATAAACATATCGTCGAGTTAGTATACGAGTAAATAGTAAGATCGTAACTCATAGTTTTTCAAAACATGATACTTGAATGATTATTCCACAATATCAGACACATTCCATTAAAAGACCAAGCAGATTGGGTGCAAAAATAAGGAAGTCGTAAGCAAGAAACAAACGGCCCCAACTCATTTTTATCACTTTTTTTAAAGAGAAAACAATCCGTCTCCTTGTCTACTAAACCTTTTTATATACTGACGACAACTTTTCACGAGGATAAGAAGCCGTAATTAAAATGAACGATAATGAATTACTTCCGTGCTTACTTCGCAGCCATAAAGTAATGTATTTAATAGCTGATTTCACAACAATTTAAATGTTGTGCAAACTGTGCCGCTAATGAAAGATCCCAGGTGGACCAAGCATATTGGGGGCAAAAGTGAGGTAGCCTTAACTCATTTCCATCAATGATTATCAGAACCGTCTATTTCTCCATTCAATAACAATAGCATACAATTTCGCACAAACTGCAAGCTATTCAGGTTGCGCAACATGAAAACGAATGATGAACTCAAAATTTTGAAAATCAATAGGAAAAGAAGAGTTTTTGCCAACAAAAAATTAGTAACTAACTTATTTTAAACGCATTGCGGGATCGCCTCAATTATTGTTTTAATGGACTGCTACATCAATTTAGCCAAATTCATTGGTTTCGTTTTGTACAACTCTTGTTTGACATAGAAAAAAACCTGTTGTAGCCAGGTCAGGTAACCTTAGGAGCAAGTGGAAAGTCGATTTTCTGGATATTAGTTTGTTTGGAAATTTTCTTTGGAGCTCCGCCGTATTCGGTCTGACTATGTGAGCAGTTGCTCCATCTTGCTGAAACTAAATGCTATTTAAATGGGTACGACTTTGCCGCATTTCTAGATAAAAAAAAACAACACTTTCAACAGCTTTAAATAACAGTCGCCATTGACAACTGATAGTACCACGATTCATGCGCCACTCTGTAGAATAGTGAAAAATTGAGTGACTTTAAACAGAGGTCGTGTTGTGCAGCTCGTGGCATCTGTACTGTATTCCTTATGGTACTTTACCATCCTTTAAATCGTAGCATCCCTAAAATGAATTTCACTCAATTTATATATGAGTATGTATGAATATGAATAATATGTAAGCATGAATATGTCTAAGCTAATGTTTAAGAATGTGAAATTAGGACATAAGAAAATAGGATTAAGAATACCGTTATATTTAACCATAAGCTGACAAAATTTGAAAATAAAATCAACTACTAGGTACATTTCAGCCGATACATTTGGCTAGGCTTTTTAATTAAAATAGTAGCTCACTAGACGACGCTGATTCTTAATAGTTACCAGCGACTAACTAAAAGAGCCGGTAAAAACGAAATAGGCAAACCTATCTATAACAATATATATATATATTATATTAATATTCAAACAAAATTTCTATTGTGCTGCACCCATCATACACCGTCTTGTTGAAGCCACATATCGTCCAGTTCATAATCTTCAATTGCAGGCCAAAAATCATGCATGGTTATCATGCGGTTATAGCGCTCTGAATTGAAATTAGGATTATCCGCCATACTTTTACTAACGTTAGCGATATTTGCGACAGTGCGCAGATTGCGGTGATGCAAAGGACTAACCACATCGGTAACGCTACCAGTCCCGTCAAATTTCTTTATAATCGACCTCGACCTCACATCATAATGCACAAAAAGTGGTGAAAAATCATCGCTTTATTAGTAGTAGCAGTAGTAGTAGTAGTAGTAGCAGTAGAAGTAGTAGAAGTAGTAGTAGTAGCAGTAGAAGTAGTAGTAGTAGCAGTAGAAAGAGTAGTAGTAGCAGTAGTGGTAGTAGTAGTAGTAGTGTAGTAGTGGTAGTAGTAGTAGTAGCAGTAGGAGCAGTAGTAGTAGTAGTAGCAGTAGTAGTAGTAGTAGTAGTAGTAGTAGTAGTAGTAGTAGTAGTAG
>JAHXMU010000146.1:747144-784644 GCA_019455685.1 Philornis downsi | reverse complement strand
CGTTCTCGGAACATCATTAATATCTTGCAATGAATCACATGCTATGATTTGTAAAATGTTTAGCCTCCAAATGATTATCAATCACTACCATGAATGTTAAACATTTTTTGGTGTTCTCTTGAAAAGCAACAAATATACAAAGTATAACATTAACATCTTGGAATATAATTTTCAACTTGTCATTTGGTTCAAAGAACCTATATGAGTCAATAGCGAATATTAATCAACAGCTGTGAGATTTCTTTCCATATGCCAGGAAGTATAATATATGAAAAGTATAAATACCCCCTAACTGTACACATGCAATAAAATTTTCATAAATTTTTCCGTTTTAACAGTAATATGTTTTAAAATTAATGTAGACAACCAAATATACATCGAATTGCTTGAACATCTACCCAGGACTTTATATCCAAACTTTATTGTTAACCGACGAAAATCAAGCAACGGAGTGAAGAGTAAAGTAAAGAGAATAAACTCTGGGTGGCAAAAAAGGTAAAACCACTTTAAAGGCAAACCATAACACTCCTAAAAAAAAGATGCGCAAGATTGAATCATAAACATAATGTTACGTTATTTTGCTTTGTTCGCCAGTCCTTTTTGCATTAAAAGTTCATGAACTTTATGAGAAATATAAATTCTTATTTCCAACTGATTGAATTTCCCTCACACTTAACGGAAGCCAAGGAACTGAATGTTCATAACCTTCTAAAATGCAAAATGTCTATTAAATATTCGAATAAAATGCATGAAATATTACATTTAGTGAATCATAAAGTTTAAAAATATCTTTATTTCCTTCTTCCTTAACGCTTTGCAGATGAGAATGTGTGAGTCAAAACGCACTTAGTGGTGTAGCAATAGAATTCAGTGTTATTTTGGATTTAAATTCATATAAAATATATGTTCCCTTTAATTTTTGTTTGCATTTGTTTTGCTTTTAAACGAGCGACGTATAAAACTTTGAAGAAAATTTGAAATTGGTCTTTTAAGGACATCAACGCATAATGTAAATGAACTGGCAGATTGGCTTAACCGGATTGTTTGTTATGATATAACAAAACAATGTTATTAGTTTTAAACTGTATAATTTAGCATTTATGTTAAAATAAATTAATTAATTATATGAACTAAAAAATAAATAAACATTATTTACGTCACGTAATGCGTTAGCTTACTAACGTAAATAATAAATAACTGAATCTGTAATTAATAACATTATTCTATTAACTCTTTACTACGAAGGCGGTGTCAAAACTAGCCAACCTCACGTATAGATGGTGCCAGTAGTTTGAAAAAAAAAATTATCTTGGTGAAAAATGGGAAACTTGTAAAACATATAAAGGGTGTCCCAACAAGAACGCAAGATTTAAATTTGGCGCCATTTGAAGTGTCTTTGTTTGACATTTGAACAATTGTTATTGTTTGCTAGTAGAAGGTACGATATTAGTAAAAATGGAGCGCTACACGAATGAACAACGCATTCTCATTGTGAAATTGTTTTACCAAAATGGTGAAAGTTTTGCGGCTACAGTTCGTAAATTGCGATCAATTTGGGGTCACAATAATGCTACAAAAGAGTCAACTGTAAAGAGATTAATGGATAAATTTGCCAAAACTGGGTCTGTTAGTCATGTAAAGACAACAACACGCCTTCGACCAGGCCGATTGACCGAAAATGTTGCAGCTGTACGTGATGATGTCGCTCAAACTCCATCCACCTCAATTCGACACCGAGCTCAGCAAATTGGTGTCTCCAAATCCACTATGCAGTGAATTTTGACGAAAGATTTGTTGCATCTTCATGCATACAAAGTTCAATTGACTCAGGAACTAAAGCCAGCTGACCATGGACAGCGAAGGGAGTTCGTTAATTGGATGGGTATTGGAGAGACAACATGAAAGTGCTGATTTTGCCGATAAAATCATCTTCAGTGACGAGGCCCATTTCCATCTTGATGGCTTCGTCAATAGGCAGAATTGTCGCATTTGGGGTGAGGAAAATCATCGAGTGATTCACGAAAAGCAAATGCATCCTCAACGTGCACTATGTGGTGTGGATTTTGGGCTGGAGGAATCATTGGACCTTTTTTTATGAAAATAAGGCATGTCAAGCGCAAACAGCCAAAGGTGTTCGGTATCTTGAAATGATAACCAGTGCCTAGAATTGAAGAAATGAATGTGGAGGGCATGTGGTTTCAACAGGACGGCGCCACATATCATACAGCCAGAGAAGCAATTCAATTGCTGCATCATGCTGTCGTGTTATTTCGCGTTTTGGAGACCACAATTGGCCGCCTAAATCGTGCGATTTAACACCACTAGACTTTTTTCTTTGGGGTTTTGAAGTCGATGGTTTACGCGAATAAGCCGACGACGACTCAAGTTTTAAAAGAAGAAATTGGACGCTGCATTAATGAAATACCGCAGTATTTATGCAAAACGGTTATTGAAAATTTCGTTAAAAGATCACGTGAGTGCCAGCAAAGCCGCGGCGGCCATCTGCCCGATGTGTTGTTCCATACATAACCTCATTCTGTCTACTTTACGATATAATAAAGTTTCACGATATTTTTTTTTTATTATCTATGTTTTACTTAAAATTTAAATATTGCGTTCTTGTTGGGACAACCTTTATTTTCAGTCTAAAGGCGCAACGTTATTTAGTATTTTTATTCGAGCCATCAAAAGCAAAACGATCTCAGCGAATTTGCAAACATGGAAAAAATTGATCACCATTATGTAATTTAAAATTTCCAAAAAGGTCTCAGTACAACAAATATTAAAGCCGAGCTAGATTCTACTCTGGAGGTGTCTGCTTCTTCGTTTACGACTGTAAAATATTGAATAGCAGAGTTTGAACGAGGCCGTACGAGTTGCCAAGACGAACACCGTAGTGGTCAACCAATAGAGGTGTCCACGCCAGAAACGTTTAAGAAAATCCACAAAATGGTATTGAATGTACATCGGCTGAAAGTGCACGAAGTAGCTGAAACGATAGGCATTTAAAAACAAGCTATACATCGTATATTAACCGAAGACTTGAAGATGAGAAAGCAGTGCGCAATAGAGCCAACAACAGCATCGTGAAGGTGTTTCAGTTGAGTGTTTGGCGATGTTTCACCAATAAAGCCGAATTTTTGAGCCGATTTATAACCGTGGATAGGACATGGGTCCAATACATCACACCTAAGACAAAGGAACAGTTAAAGCAGTGGACTGGAATGGGTGAATCGTGTCCAAAATAGGCGAAAACAGTTTCATCTGCAGGCAAGGTTTTTTATTGATTATCTTCAGAAAGGTAAAACCATCAACGCCGAATATTATGCAGTTATTGCAGTGTTCAGGTGATTAAATTATGGAAGAAGTCCGCTTTTGGCGAAAAAGAAAATGTTGTTTCATCAAGATAATGCTCAAGTTCACACATTGACTATTCTGATGGCCAAAATTAATGGATTAAAGTTCGAATTGCTTTATCACACACCTTAATCGCCAGATTGAGCTCCTCGGACTATTTTCTATTTCCAAACTTGAAAAAATGGTTCGGTAAAAGATTTGCCAACAATGAAAAGAATATTGCTGATCCATTCTTATTCCGTATAACTAACTATATTTAGTTTGGTTTATAAAAATAAAAAGATTCTAATATGGCTTCATGAACCTTTGAAGAAGAAATTCGCCTGTTCCACTTATATTAATTTAATTTAATTAATTTAAACTATAATTTAATTTAAACTATACTACATGACATTTGGTATACGAGTACATTTTTTTAATAATATAATGTATTGTAAACATAAATTCATTATTTTGTCAATAGGTGGCTTTTTGTATCACGTGTTTTATAAGTTCAATTGGGTTACGACAGATGGCGTATGAAAAACAAGATTTGGTACTCAATGAACTACTCACACAGATATGTGATTTCCGAAAAGAACTAACAGTATTGCTTGAGTGGGCGCCAAAGATGGAGACCAGCAAAAAAAAAATACTTTATATTTATTTGACCTAAATCGAATCATTCGAACTATGCTAAACAAACCTTTCAATCGGAAGACTATTGGAACAAATATTGAATCGGATACACAAATATAGCAAATGTTTGCAAAACTGAATTTGGTAGGCAAAACGAATATAAAATTATGTTCTTGCATCTGATTTGCTTTATGAGATTGTGATCGTGAAAGAGATTTTTCAGAGTCAGTATAAAAAGAATGTCACCAGTTTGTTATAACAAATTTGTACTATTCATCAATCAAAATCTAAGCATTGAATGTTTAAACATGATTATTGCGGTACGAATGAGTTTAAACGCGGTCGTACATGCACAAGTGATATGTGGCCATCGTACGAAGCAGCGGTTTAAGCAATTACTGAAGACGCTCCTAATGCAATAAACATTGAACAAAAAAAATTGAGTAGAAAAAAGGAAAATTTTAAATACTTGTTAGAGTACGGTGCTATTTTATGGAAGGACTTAGCATTCGAAACTGCTTTCTCTGAACAACGCAAAATTGTAAGACCGCCATTAAGAAACAGCAAAGAATACAAATTATGTACGAAAATTTAAGTTTTTTTCTTTCATAAAAATTGAGTGATGTTCCAGCAACAGGATGAAAAATTTTGAAGAAAATTTATGTACAAAAAAGTGCTAACATATTCGGTCTATATGTCAGGAGCCGTCTATATCATCGATATCACATATACATGTATCTATAGGTATATGTGTTTTGTTCATAGTGCCATCATTTTATCAACTATATGGTCTAATTATTCAAACCATTTCTTTTTCCCCACCTCGTACATCACTCTGGTTGCACATCTAGCATTTCGTTTTTCATTGTTCAAATACGAGTACGTTGAATATATGTTGAATATATATGAACGAGCGAGTGAGTAAATGAATGTATGAATACTAAAGACTCATTCAATTCTATTTGTTCGTTATCTCTTTACATTTTGTGTTGAGCATTTACTCGAGGATATCATTGTCATGTCTGCTATTGCTCTGGTTTTCCACTATCTCTTTTTGTTTTTTTTTTGGAATTGTAACACAGATATATTGTCCCATATAAATTTTGTTATTCATATTTCTATGAATAACGTATACGAGATTCAGCAAAAGATTATCCAGATAACCACAATGCGATAAAACCCTCACAGGATCTTGTATTCCGAATAGAAAAAGAGATAATCCAAATTGAAATGTCATATTTAGGCAGAGATAGAGAGAGTAAATAATTCAAATTTAGCTAAATTTTGGGCAATATTTGAATTTAAAATGAATGAGGCGAACGACATCGGCATTTTATGTTTCTTGAACTGAACAACACCGACTGCCTGCTTGCTTGTCTGCCTGTCTGCCTGCCTGTTAACATATGTAGAGGCCTGTAAATGTCACTTTTTAAGTCACAAGGGGAACATTTCAACCAACGGCAATGAAAATGTCATAGAAGTGCGTATTTTAATGCTGCCTGCCTGCTTCTTCACTGCTTAATCACATCTGAAGGAAATGAATATTTTCAGTCCGATGATGTCTTACATATTTACACGGTTTATTCATACAAATTCCTCTGTTTGTTTTTGAAAACTCTTGAGTTCATTTCCTTATTTTTGGTAATCCTCCTACGACCGATCACCTTTTGCCCCTATTTCCCCCCTCCCCTTCAAATAAATTGATTTACTCCAAAATTGAAGTGATTTTCTCTAGTGATGCCATTACATCTGCCATAAGAAGGTAAAAGCCAACGTCTGTGGCACTGGAGGCATCTTTTCCCTCCGGCAACAGAGCTGAGACCAAAGAAATCTCACAGTGTATTCCTTCCTTACCCCAAAACTTAAAGTGGAAATGGAAAGAATCGAGTGCGGATGCCATCGAAAACGCGTAAATCATATGCGAATGTGACATGCATTAATATTTATGGCATCCAAACATAATGATAACGTCACAGGAGAGGTGTCGGCCCGTAAAGTTATCTGGAATATGTGAGTGTTATCGCACAATATGTGGCAAGAAGAGACGTCATCAACAGCAGAAGCAGAAGCAACAGCAGTCACACGATATGGTATAAAATTAACATATTTTACTTCACGCCACTGCCATTGAGGCTTTATAATTGGTAAACTCACAATTTAAACGAAAATGTTATACAACAAATGTGTGGCTTCCGCGCCAAGTCGAAACTATTTCACATGCAAGAAGATTTTTAGAAGTATCAAGAAAAAAAATCAATGAATATTTAAAAATTTCTCATAAAATTTCAACAAAACACAACAGGGAACTTTATTGAAAATGTTCACAAACATTTAAATACCAACTTATTAGTAACGCCGATTTTTAACACCACAAAGCGTTGTAATAAATGGCAGCATTATCGATTAAGAAAAGAGTAGTAAATGAAAGTAGAAGAGAATAGAAAAACTAAAAAATACATACTTATTGTTTGTAATTTTAAAAAACATCCAGTGAAAAGTATGGCAGCCGATCTTTCGTTAAACAAAAAATATAACACTCAATTATAAAAAATGTCTTGTAAAAATGTTTAAGAGAAAAACTCCACTGTTTAATATTTTACAAAATTAAAAGCATTTAGATTCATATCATATTTCTTGTACGGATATTAATACATCCATGTCACTAATTTCGATATGTATATTTCTATGTACAATTATTTAATAGATCTTCAATCACTTTTTGTGAATACCGCTAAAAAACATCTACAGGGTTGCCCATATTCGACGGACCCATGTTTTTAAAAAAAAAAAATCAAAGAAAAAAATAAAAATTTGGCGGTTGGCAATCTTATTCATTTAATTTGTTGCAAGTAGATTTGTTTACATCAATTTTTGAATATGATATCTCTCAAATGGCCGCCTCTGGCGTTGATGGCGTATTGTGCCCTTTTTGCAGCATTTTCCATCGTTTTCGCCAACATTTCGGCCGGAATAGCGGCTATTTCTTCACGAATGTTGTCCTTGAGCTCTTCTACGGTCCTTGGCTTGTTAACGTAAACCTTTGACTTCAAATGTCCCCACAAGAAGAAGTCAGCGGGCGTCAAATCGGGCGAACGCGGTGGCCAGTCCAAATCACCACTTTTCGACATCAAACGGCCCGGAAACAAATTCTTCAGAAAATCGATTGTTATGCGACTTGTGTGCGGTGGAGCACCGTCTTGTTGAAACCAAAACTGCCTCATACGCTTTCGACGAATAATTGGCATCACAAAATTGGTCATCATGTCGCCATAGCGCTCCTGGTTGATGGTAACAGCATGGCCATTTTCGTTTTGGAAGAAAAACGGCCCAATGACCGTTTTCGCACTAACGCCGCACCAAACTGTGACTTTTTCGTCATGAAGAGGCAATTCTTGAATCTCCTGAGGATTTTCAGTGGCGTAAATACGGCAATTTTGCTTATTTACGGTCCCATTCAATGTGAAATGGGCTTCATCGGACATGATAATTTTGTTCCAAAATTGCTCGTCATCATCGGCCATTTCGATGACTCGTTGGGCCCATTCCAATCGACGAGGCTTGTCCGCAGGCAACAATCTTTGCGTCAATTGAATTTTGTACGGGAACAAATGCAAATCAACGCGAATAATCCGTTGTAAAGTGGACCGAGCCATGCCCAACTGCTGAGAACGGCGTTTTTGGGATGTTCTTGGGGACCTCTCAACACTGGCTCGTACGGCAGCGATATTCTCGGCCGATCGCCTTGGTCGACTTTTATTTGGCCTCTTCGGATTAGAAAGAGCCTCACCAGTCGAAAATTTTTCGTATAAACGCTTAATGGTGTTCTTAGAAGGCGCACTTCTCACATTTTTTAATATTTTAAAAGCACGTTGAGTTTTCATAATTGACTTCTTCTGTTGAATGTAAATTTCAACTATTTCAGAGCGCTCGCGTGGCGTGTATTGTTCCATGATAAAAATCTGCTTGGACTGACGTTTCAAACGCGGTATGTCATTAAGCGATCTGACATCTCTGTCAAAAGTTATGGCGTTGCCAGATGGGTCCGTCGAATATGGGCAACCCTGTACATAATTCAATTTCAGAGGGTTCCGTGAACAGAAGTCTTTTCTGCAAAATGCGTTTGAAAAATGTTTTGATGATTGATATGTTCGTTGATATAGATGTATTACTACGAAACGAACCTGTTTTCAAGGCAATACAATACATTGTGATGAAGAATACATATTTTTTGTTTTATTGGCCAGTTCCTGGTACATTTTTTGACAGAATGTATCTTAATTCTTTGGGGAAAATATACACAAAGAATGATTTACTTATTTAAAGGAAAAGGAGATCTAAAAACATTTTTTTTCCAAATTTCCAATTGTACAAATTTGATTATTTTCATTAACATTGACAATTTTACAACTTTGCCACACTCAAAAAAAAAAAAAAATATTTCGTTTTTGGGAGTAGTTTTAGACAACAAACTAATTTTTAACTATCATGTGGATAATGTAGTCCGACGTTTAAATTATTCACTGCGAAATTTTTATAATACCGACTTAGTGTTGCCCAGATCGATTAAGGAGAAATTGGTTCATGCTTATATCATGCCTAGTATTCTATATTGTTTAGAGTTATATAGTGGCACTAATAAACAAAATATGAGGAAAGTTCAGATGGCGTTTAATAGAGTTATGAGATATTTATATTCACTGAGGCGTCGTGTTCATATAACACTGTATGTTAAGCGTTTCTTGGGTTGTAGTTTTAAAAATTATATAGATTTTAGGTCTTTGCTGTTATTTTATAAAGTTGTTCGACTGTGTAGTCCTCAATTTCTTTTTAATTTATTTAATTTTTTACATTCCACTCGTTATAAGCAGCTTCTTATTCCTAAAATAACCACACTCATGGGTCGTGCTTTTGTAGTAAGAGTAGCTCGAATTTACAATTTACTACCAAGCCATTTAAAAAGTTTTAAATTATTTCCTGATTCTTACAAAAGGCACATTCTACAACACTTTCAGACTTTACTGTAAAATTTTGTTTTCATTTAAACTGTGAGCAGCCTTTATTACATACCGATTATCTTATATTTCAAGATTATATTCCGATGAACTTCTAACTTTTGAATTAGTCTTTTTTTCATACTTTTTTTTTTTTGTCTTCAATGATCATAATGTCATATTATATTATTATATGTCATGTTATATTTTTATAAATTTTATATTAAATTTTTATTATGATGAATTGTTGCATATTGTAATTTACTTATAATTGGCCGGAAGGCTTTAAATTACAAGCCAGAAATAAATAAATAAATAAATAAATAAAATTAAGTACGCTATGAACTCAAATTAGGTAAATTTATTTTTCATTATTCCAAGGAAATTTTCTTTATAAAGAAAATTTCTTTAATGTGAGAAAAAATTTATTTTACTTCACCATATCTTTCCCTTAACAAATTGCATGCCAATTTCCTTTATAAACTTTTTCTAAAACAAGTAAAACTTCTTCACGTGATTTCCAAAGCGCTTTAATTTAAAAAAATAGTTTTTAGTATTATTTAATATTTACAATAAAATTATAGAAGAACCAATTTCCTTTAATAAAAATGTATTAAGGCAAAGACTTCTTCAATGCGTGTCCATCAAATTTTTCGTCCTTAAATTGAGTAGACACTTTTATTAACTTCCCGTTAATTTTTTAATAAATGCAAGAGAGAATGTAATGAATATTGTTAAAAAGTTTCTTCAAATTTTATTTATTTTCAAGTTATCCAATTTATTTTTAAGTTATTCCATAATTGGCTTAAGAAAAATTTCTTAAAAATGTTGTATACAAAATTGGAGAAGAAAGTCAAAGCGATATATCTTTAACCACATGAAAAATATTAAAGAATATGTGATTTGTTATTGAACAATATTTCTTAAAAATGTCATAAAACAGAAATTAATTAAATTGGCCCACGTTTTACTTGAGAAGAATACCATATATTACTTGATATAACAGAATCTTCATGGATGTTTTAAGAAAAAAACACAATTTGAAACCACTCAAATAAACGTGTCCTAGAATATATCACGCTATAACATCAAACGCGTAAAACGAATACCCAAAAGTTAAATGAAAGCCCTGACAATAAGTAAAATATCTGAACCGAATTTTCATGGAATAACTAACTCAGTTTTACGGCACAGCGCAAATATAAACGCAGTCTGTTATTGTAACGCAATGTGTTATATTAACACAGGGGTATCCTTTTTATTATCACATTGCGAATGTTTACATATTAATGGAACAGTGAATGATCGGCGTAAACATATGGTGGTTATCGGTAATGAATTGATTCAAAAAATAAAATGTTGTTAAGAAATTGAAAACAGGAAGGCGGCCGGTGTGGTAATCATTACAATAGATATCGAATAGAGCTCCAGTGAATATTATACGACAACATTTTTTAAAATACTTTGCCTTCAGTTTAGTGTACAAGAAATGTACACTTCTCCAAAATAATGTGAAACTTACAAAGAATATCTAACAAATTATATACGAGTATATTCATTGACATTATGTTGAGGAGGTCGGTGTACTTTTCATCCAAATAAAATAAATGAAGTTTTATTAGAGATAAATAAAAATCTAGATAAATAATGCAATATAAAAAATAATACTGCAAAATTCATGCGTGATTAAATTAGAATTGAATTCATTAAAATGACCAATGGCTCACATGTACCTTCACCTAAAGTCATTTAGCGTTGCAGAAGTCCACGAGGGTTTAACGCGAGTCTCGCCGTGAAGGCCTTACCCACGGTGTGCGACACACTGGGCATATTACGA
The DNA here is from genome assembly GCA_019455685.1 of Philornis downsi. Classification (NCBI taxonomy): domain Eukaryota; kingdom Metazoa; phylum Arthropoda; class Insecta; order Diptera; family Muscidae; genus Philornis; species Philornis downsi. The sequence goes on along the minus strand of JAHXMU010000146.1, from coordinate 773,841 downwards.
TGCGATTGCCAATGCCCCCCTGGGATAGCCAAGTAAAACTTGGACTATCTAGGAAAATGGGCTGACAATTGTGGTATTAACACATATTGTCAGCCCTTTCTTCGCAGCCAGGAGATACCAAATTGATTATGCTAGTATGGAACATAATCCCCATTGGCGGAGGTGAGGCCTATCTTACCATCTCTGCTACTTTGTGGTATCAACCACAACCCGCGTGATGCTCCCACTAGGTCCCGGGGACTCCTGATCCCCACGCTACCGGCCAAACTCACCGGTTGGAGCTGCGTAGCAAAGCACATAGCAAAGCTACTACCAAGTCGTGATTTATACACCATTGGTCGCCCTGTGGCAAAAGAGTACAGACTGAATATTTTTACATACCTGCAGGCACGGAGACCCCAGACAGATGGAACGGTCGATACTACATTGCAAAGATGTAGTATCTTTACCGGTGGGAGGCGGGGAAAACTCCATACCATCTCCGTTCGGCGACGGTGAACGGCAACCATGAAATATAGACATAGGGAAAACCCCATGCCTGTGCGTACCCCCCGAGAGATCAAAAAGATACAGATGACAGGGCACGGACCCGAAACCTGCCTGTATGTATCCCTATCACCCACGGTACTAGACAAAGCCTGTGGTCAAACTTCGTAGATAATCTAACTCTAGAAAATCTACTTCCAGTTTCAACCCCTTGCGGCCCAGCGACTGGTGCCACCGCAAACGAGCGCACAGCTGAATGAGATTGTGGGATCAGCATGATCCGAACAGTCCCGCAGCGCCTCAACCCCCAGGTCAGACTGCCTTGAAAAGGTCAGCCGACCCACTTGCCACAATTACGTCGCAGTAGCCCTACGCCTAGCAAACGCTCTGGAAGCAAACACCGTTGCTCTAGCCAAACAACCCTGAATAGAGAGCATATTGCTAACTATCCAGTCATCCCCTGACCTTGTTATCGCTAATCCCTGGAGGTCCCTTATATCTGCATGATGATTTAGCGTTGCAGCAGAAATGTGAGTGATGCTCAAAGGGGCGTGGTAATTTGCTTTATTCTTATTAAATGACATATGTGAGTATGGTCCCAAAACTAGCCGACCCTGACAAAGGAAAACACATAAAAGTTGTGCAACATTTTCTTCATTTTTCAACATAATCTAATAATCCTTTTAGCTCGATACACTTTTTCCAGCGATATTCAATAGCCTCTATACCCCGTTTACAGTAAGAACTGTCAAACTCCTTAAAATATCCATCAACCGCAGACTCCACCTCTTCATTGTTGGGAAATATTTCATCACCGAACCATTTTTTTTAAGTTTGCAAATAGAAAATAATCCGAGGTAGCTAAATCTGGCGAATAAAGTACGTGATGAAGCAATTGGAACTTTAATTTATTAATTTTGATCATCGTAACAGTCGATGCATGAATTAGGGCATTGTCTTAATGAAACAATACTTTCGTTTTCGCCAATTCCATAATTTCATCACTTAAATATTGCAATAGATTACCATAATATTTGCCGTTGATGGTTTTTCCTTTCTGAAGATATTCAATAAGAATAATCTCATGCGCATCCCAAAGAACAGATGCCATGACGTTGCCTGCAGATAGAACGGTCTTCGCCTTCTTTAAATATGATTCTTCCAATTCAGTCCACTGCCTTGTCTCTTCCTTTAACTCAGTTATAGTTATAATAGTTATAAATCGAAGCAAAAACTCGGCTTAATTGCGGTTAAACATCGCCAAACACTCTACTGAAACATCCTCACGTCGCTGTTTTGGCTCTATTCAAAGCAAGCGCGACACCCATATTGCGCGCAGCTTTCTCATCTTGAAGTCTTCGGTCAATATACGAACTATAGAACTTTCTGAAATACTTATCATTTCAGCTAGCTCATACACGTTCAGCCGATGATCATCCAGTACCATTTTCTGGATTTTCTTAACAGTGTCTGGCGTGGGTCACTACGGTGTTCGCCTTAGTAGCTTGTACGGCCTCGTTTAAACTCTGGTGCCCTATAATTTTACAGTCGTAAATTAAGGAGCAGACTCCCTGAGAGTAGAATCTAGCTTGGTTTTAATATTGATTGGACTGAGACCTTCCAAATGAAAATAGTGAATTACATAACGGTGACCAATTTTTTCCATGTTTACAAATTCATTGAGATCGTCTACTTAAATAAGAACACTAAACAATGTGCAATCTTGAAACTTAAAACATATGTTTTATAAGGTTGCCACTTTTCACTAAAATATTTTTTTTTTTTTGCAAATTACTGACAGCATCAGTATCATCGGCTAGTTTTTGGACCGCCCTCGTATTTCTGATACGAAAAAATATATGTATATAATTTGTTTTATTAAATTGTCCGAATAATTAATAAATTCTAGAGAGTTGTGCATGAATATATTCGTATTCGAATACCTTCGAATCAGAGACGGTCGCAAAAGTTCAGGTACATTTCGGTTTTGTTTTGTAAATTTATTTGAAGTACATTGGAAATTTATTTCTGATTGATATTCGAATATTAAGAACTCTCCTCAAATATTGATTCGTTTTTTTTTACCTAAAACGAGACTAAAAACCTAAATTGATTCGATTCGATAGCCTAAAACGAAAATATAGTTTGATGCCATTTCGTTTCTTTATCTGAACCAAATCTAATTTGGTTTCTTGGCAGAGAAAAAAAGGTCTGGCACCGAACTGCGGAAGTTAAAAATGATTCAAATAATAATTTATTTACTCGATTTACAGTAATATCAGGCTTTCAGAAATTTTCATAGCCAACCAAAAATTTCGCTTGTTTTTCTCTTGAACTGACAATTTTTAAACGAAAGACAAAACATTTCATAAACTGGATTAGAACCAAAAATGGTTTCTAATTCCGCTTAGGGTACAAGAAACAAAATCAAATATTATTTTGGAGGGTATTCGTTTAGGACATATGAAACAGAAACAAAATTCAATTCAGTTGTCGATATCAGAGGCTCAAAATTGTGTATATTTTCAATTTGGTTTCCAGAAATGAAGAAAATCAAACCTATTTTTAATTCAGTTTCGGTGACGCTCCCTGTTATTAAGTAATATTTATAATAACATAATTTACCTTAATTAATTAACATCATTTATTTTATTTTTTTTTTTTTAATAAAATAATAATAATCTTTGGTTTGTAAAATACAACTTTAAAATTTTACATCCACATTCTTAGAGATCCCAATATTTCCTGCTTCTATATTCAGCACAATTTTTAATCAGTTTTCAACACATCAAAATCAATTTGTATAATTGTAAAAAGTTCGATTTTTTTTGCATCAGCTGAAAAAAAAAACATTTACAATTTGTGTAATTAAAAACTTAAAACGCAAACACCCTGCCACATATGGCTGCAGACAAAACCAAAATACCGCAGAAAACATGAAACATTCATTCGGTTTTTTTTTTTTTTTTTTTTTTTTGTTGTCGGCTGAAACATCCACAGCCCCATCATGGAAATCCATATTAACTCTTGCAGTTTATGCCTCCATACAATACATCGTTCGTCTGTCTTCGCTGCTAATAAATGAGTTTTGCAGCAGATTTCTCCACAATTTATAGCACCAAAACAAATTCCCAAAGGGCTTAAGCACAAAAAATCCCAAAAATTTTGGTTATCCACCACTCAGGGTAACGAAGACTGCATCTCCTCCCCACTGCAGCCAGGAATTCCTTCAAAGAAAAAAAAAATAGTAAAACCGGCAAGCATATCGTCACCATGCCTGGTACATCATGAATTCTTTATAAACATTAAAATTGTTTAACAAATTTATTACTTTTTAGTGGATTGATTCTGCTGTCGCCGTTCATTTTCCAGCAGCTCTAAATGGTCGATCGGAGCTAAAAGAGCGGGGCGCTGGGCGATAGCTGGGGATAGTTGATATTGCTGTCTTGTGCCAGCCAGTCAGTCAGTGCATAATGTCTCTTTTAATGCAATTTCTGCATCATTGCAATTATTCCACACATTTTATGGCTTCAAAATGTTAACGATAAAATGTATATTTATCACTTAAGCTCTGCTAAATAATGTCGATGTTGGCTGTTCATACTACACACTGCTGAATAGACATGAGCCCATTACAGGCTATAAACTCAGCGGCGGAGGAATGTGTCTATATGGGCGATTATGGAACCACTGGCATCAACATCAACAACAACAGCATCAGCAATGTCCCCCCCAGAGTAACAGCAACAGCTCTAAGAGCAGTAGGAACAGCAACTGCAGAAACTGCAGTTGCAACTACAACTTTATTGGGGGGTTTGATTTTTACCACAGAAGCCGCAAACACTACCGCACACAATGTTGCAGTTCTCTTCGGCTTCTAGTTACAGCCGACGTGCTGGCGTGTGGCAAATTTCATCTTTTTGTTTTTGCAAACAAATGATTTGTTATGATTTGATTGTTGATATAGTTTCACATTTGAAGATTTACATTGGCGACAGCAAATGTGCATAAATATTTCAACATTTGCTAGAGCAGTAGAAAAATTACATTAGTTTTTAGTACGTCAATACTTTGCTTACGTATTAATTTTTCTTATAAAATAACAAAGATAAATAATAAAAATCATAAAACATATGCTATTTTTAAAATTTATGAAATTTTTAAAATTTATGAAATTTTCAAAATTTACGAAATTTTTAAAATTTATGGAATTTACGAAATCTATGAAATTAAGAAAGTTAGTAAAATATATAAAATTCATAGAATATGAAATCTATGAAAATTGTAAAATTTATGAAATTCATAAAATTTATGAAATATATAAAATTTATGAAATTTATCAAGTTTATGGAATTTATAAAATTTATGAAATTTTTAAAATTTATAAAATTTTTAAAATTTATAAAATTTGTAAAATTTATGAAATTTTTAAAATTTATGAAATTTTTAAAATTTATGAAATTTCTAAAACTTATGAAAATTTTGAAATTTATGAAATTTTTAAAATTTATGAAATCTGCGAAACCTATGAAATTAAGAAAGTTAATAAAATATATAAAATGCAAAAAATATGAACTCTATGAAGATTGTAAAATTTATGAAATACTAGCTGACCCGGCAAACGTTGTTTTGCCTTCAAATATTCAATGTTAATGTGGTAAAAAAAATTAATTGCAAAAATCTCATCCCCAACGCCATCTATCACTTCAAATAAAACCTTTTAAACCTTCTGGAATACTCTACCAATAATTTAAGACCAAAATGAGCCAAATCGGTCCAACCGTTCTCGAGCTTTAGCGAGACTAACGCACAGCAATTGATTTATATACATATATATAGATATAAAATTTATGAAATTTATAGCTTATGGAATTTATAAAATTTATGAAATTTATAAAATTTGTGAAATTTATATAATGTGTGAAATTAAGGAAATTTACAAAATTTATGAATTTACGAAATTTATAAAATTTGTGAAATTTACAAAGCTTACGAAATTTATAAAATTCATGAAATTTGTGAAATTTACGAAGTTTACAAAATTTATCAAATTCAAAGATTTCTGAAATTTACGAAATTTATGAAATTTGCGAAATTTACGGAATATATAAAATTTACAAAATTTATGAAATTTATAAAACTTACAAAATTTAGGAAATTTACGAAATTTATTAAACTTATGAAATTTATAAAATTCATGACATTTATGAAATTTATAAAATTTTGGAAATTTATAATATTTATGGAGCTCATAAGTCTTACAAAATTTTTAAAATTGAAGAAATTTCATTTATTTTTGTTTTTTGAAATTTGAGGATTTTATGAAATTTGTCTAATTTATGAAAATTATAAAGTTTATGAAAAAAATTTTTTTTCGAATTAATGAAATTTATAAGAATAAAAAATTTATTGAATTTATGACAACTTTGAAATTTATAAATTTTTTTATATTCGTAACATTTGAAATTTATAAAATTTATGGAATTTATAAATGTTATGGTGAAGTTTATATATGTATATGAAATTCACGAAATTTTAAATGTAAAAACGAAATTTCAATTTCATTTAAAAACGAAATTTCAATTTCAAATTTACATCTATAAAAATCTATAAAATTTATACAATTTACAAAATTTATTAAATTTTATTAATTTAATTATTTATTAAGTTTTAAAATCCATGAAATTTATACAATTTATTAAATTTATAAAATTTATGAAACTTATGAAATTTGCAATGTTTATTAAATTTTTGAAACTTATACAATTTATGAAAATTGTAGTATTTTTCAAATTCATGAAATTTATAAAATTTATGAATTTGATAAAATTTACGAAATTTATGAAATTTAATATATCGAGAAAAATATAATAAGAAAATCTAAAATTTATAAAACTTATGAAATTTATGAAATCTTTGAAATTTATAAAATCTTTGAAATTTATGAAATGTATAAAATTGATAAAATTTCTAAAATATCGTATATAAAATTTCGAAATTTATAAAATCTAGAAAATACGATGAAACTCCAGTCTTTATCGAAGAAAAACTGTAAAATATGGCATGTTTTCGCTTTGCTGGTGTCCGTCTTTGATGCACGCTTAAACAATACCGAGTCAAGCCATCTTAAAACTATCTGGGAAAATTTTTGAGTACGAAATCGTATCGTGTGTTGGAATAATGATGGATAACTTTTTGTTATAACTTACATAAAATTTGTAAAGTTAATATATTAATTTTATGAAGTTCATACAGTTTGTATAGGTAGAATTAAATCAAGTAATGTTATAAAATTCTTACAGTTTGACAAATTTTTGAAATCGACTATGTTTACAATTTATGAAATTGTGGTGTTTACAGAATTTATAGCATTTGTGAAATTTACTTCTAAACAAAGTTTGTTGAGGGGTTATAGGTGTCCCAAAGACTGAGTAGAACTGACTCAATAAGTTAACGGAAATGTGTCAATGGTTTTACAGCAATAACTTAATAAGTTAATGCGTTTAATTCAATGAGTTAGATATGAACCCGAATGGGTTGACAGAATGAGCACCGTTGATTCAAAAATGTAGTAGATTTTAGCTACTGAGTTAGCAGCTTATTACCAAGGCTATGACTAAATTATATACTCGTATATATGAATAAATTATATATTATAAATTATGAATAAACAAAGTCAAAAAATTGCATCAGAAGGCGACCAGAGCGAATAAATGAAAACTTTATACATGTATAGATTTTCTGCAATTTACGGTATTTGCGCACTTCATATGGTTTAGCAAATTATCCACAATTATTAATTCTATAACTATTTCTCGGAATTTCCATAACTCCTTCTTAGTCCTCCATTAACCCTCCTCCCTTCATAGATAGATTGCCGATCTGAAATGTGTCCTGTTTTTATTGTGAATTTCTGTAGAATTTCTATAGAATTCAGTCAATCGTTCTCAATTTAATTAAAGCTGATTTGTTTAACCCCATATTCGTTTTTTGTTTGTCGCATCGTGTAAACATTAACGTCATGCGGGATCTGCCTGCCTGCTCCTTCTGATGATATTAAATTTCGTTCCGCTTTCAGTTGTTTGTTTTGTCTTCCGCCAGTGCAAACAGCAACGGCAGTCCAACAACAACAACGACAACAGCAACATGGTGAACTTGCAACTTTAGCTTTTCGCCCTCACATGCCTGCCGCGACTTTTCCCCTTCCCCCACCTTGCATTGAAAATTGTTTAATGCAAACAGTTTTGTTGTAATTTACGGAAAACATCATTTTCCACACACACACACAAATACATACGCGCAGAAATACCAGCGCATACTTGCATATGGACTCACATTTAGACATTTCTTGTTTGGTTTCCGTTTTCTCGTTTTCTTTGTCATTTCCTCCCACAGCATTTCTCCTGCGAGCCTTCGCTTCTGACTCTACATCGATTTTTTTGTTTGCTCAAAACCGCTTAGAGAAATTGCACAGAAACGGAGTGTTAAAGGGCCAAGAGAGCATAGAAGAGAAAGGTGAGTTTAACAATCCGAAAAGGGATGGTAAAGGAATCGAATTGCATATTTTGAAAAAGTATCTTTTAAAATTGTGCCTTTGAAGCAAAGTGATTTCTGAGTTATGTTTATCAATTTAAAATAGTCTTGAAAGCTGCAATTCCGAAAGTATTAACAACAATTGATGAAATAGTAAAGTTTTCACTTTCCTAAAGTAAGCGTTGGGGTGTGGCAATAGAATTTTAATTTTTAGGGACCCCAAATTAGTACTAAACATTTAAAATCTCATAAATAGTGGCATGAAGAAGAAAAACGTTTGTTTTAAAACTGTCCAATATGTTAGGGCAGTCTGACATTATTAGACAAAAGCCAACCATTTTCCGTTTTGCACTATTTTGAATTAGGGAACAAATATTACAGGAGCCTAATTTTTCAACGTCGGTCAATGTAGATCACAATTAGCCCTCAACAAAAAAAATTGTATTAATATTGTAGATTTGCCTTTTGCGTTAAATTTTTTCATTTCTGTTTTTAGCGCAAAGATATTTTTCAATTTAAAATGGGATGTTAATAAAAATTATGGAAAGCCATGTCAGGATAATGCCAACTAACAATAAAAATCTTTCCAATCGGTTAATAGATTTATTTATGTAATTCATTCGTTCGTTCGTTGTCCGTTCCTGACGTATAAAATTTTTCAATTTGGTCAAATTTATGAAAAGATAATAAATTTGTAAAATTTTAAAACATTTTAAAATTTATGAATTTTACAAAATTTATGAAACCTGTGGCAATTTGTGTAATTATATTAATTAATTTATGAAATTTTATGATACTTATGTAACGTATGCGCTGTGAGTGAGATCTACGAAGTTTGCGAAATCAATGAAATTAAAAAAAATTTATGAAATGAAATTTTAGTTTATGCAATTTTATGAAATTTTTGAAGCTTCCATGCATACAATTTATGCAGTTTCCGAAATTCATGAAATCTATGAAATTTATAAAACTTATGAAATTTATGTAATTTATGAAATTTGTGAAACCTGTACAATTTATAAAGTTTCTCAAATTCATGAAATTTATAAAATTTATTCATGAAATTTATGAACTTTATTCATGAAATTTATGAAATGTATTCATAAAATTTATTAACTTTATAAAATTTATGAAATTCATAAAACTTATAAAATTTATGAAATGTATGAAATTTATGTAACTTATGAAATTTATGAAACTTATACAATTTATGAAGTTTCTGAAATTTATGAAATGTATAAAATTTATTCATGAAACTTATATACTTCATGAAATTTATGAAATTCGAATTTATGCAATTTATAATATTTAAAAATTTATTGAATTTTTGAAAATTGTGAAATTTATGATATTGAAAAATTCATTAAATTTACGAAAATTTGTAAAATTTATGATATCCATAACATTTGTGAAATTTCTGAAATTTCTGAAATGTTATTAAGAAGCTTATGAAATTTATAAAATGTATAAAAGTTAAAAGATTTGTGGAGTTTATAAAATTTACAACATTTTTGAAATTTATGGAATTTAAATTTGTGAAATTGACGAAATGCATGAAATTTTAAAAATTTGCATTAATAAAATTTATGAAATTTGAAAGTTCATGAAATTTAGAAATATTTTTATATTTTTATCCAATTTACAAAATTTATGAAATTTCTACAATTTATTATTTTTATGAAATTTGAAAAATTTTGCAAAGTTCACTAAAATTTATAAAGTGCGCGACATTTTCGAGTTAATGACATTTACAAGGTTCGTAAATTTTATAAAAAGAAATTTACAAAGTTTGTGAAAATTATGGAAATTATGAAATCTATGAAATTCGTAATCTATAAATGTTTGAAATTTTAAAATTTATGATAAAACTAGCCGACCCGGCAAACGCTGCTTTGCCTTCAAATTTTATTTCTATTGGAAATGTTTCATGTCAATCGGTCTATTATAATAAAAAACGCCTATATTTGCAGAAGAACTTAAAATATGTTCACTCAACCGAAATACAAAATTCTGTTTAAATACCGTTAGCAGGAGCAGAAATAATTGCTTTTTAATTTGTGGTTTGTATAGGAGGTACCACTTCCCATTGTCCCATCCCGCCCATATTTGCAGCAGCACTTAAGATATGTACACCAAACCGATGTACCAAATTTTGTTCAAATACCGTAAACAGGAGCAGAAATATTGGATATTTAATTTATGGTTTGTATGGGAGGTACCACGCCCCATTGTCCAATCCCGCCCATATTTGCAGTAGCACTTAATATATGTACACCAAACCTACGCACCAAATTTTGTTCAAATACCGTAAGCAGCAGCAGAAATAATTGATTTTTAATTTTTTGTTTGTATGAGAGGTACCACGCCCCTTTGCCCAATTTGACCGAATTGTAAATCTAAACCATCCCGGGCACCACCCAGACGCATATACAAAAATTTATGCAAAGCGGTCTAGCCGTTTAGGAGGAGTTCACTGATAACGCCCGTACAGTTGAATTATATATATAAAGATTTCTTAAATTTATAAAATTTTTAAAAATTTATAAAATTTATAAAATTTTTAAATTTTTTAAAATTTATATAATTTGTAAAATTTATAAAATTTGTAAAATTTATAAAGTTTGTAAAATTTATAAAATTTGCAAAATTTATAAAATTTGTTAAATTTATAAAAATTTGTTGAATTTTTAAAATTTATGAAGTGTGTAAAATCTATGAAGTTTGTGAAATATCTAAAATTTGCGAAATTTGTAAAATTTATAACATTTGTAAAATGTACAAAATTCGTAAAATTTTTAAAGTTGGTAAAATTTGTAAAATTTATGATATATGTGAAATTAATGAAATTTGTGAAATTTTACGCAATTTATGATATCTATGAGTTTGATGAAATTTATTAAACCTATGAAATTAATGAATTATGAAATTAATGAAATGCGTTTTGAAATGATTAAAGTTGAATAAAATAAATATAAAATGTGTAAAATCTATAATATGAATTTTATACTATTAATAAAATTCACAAAATTTATGAAATTTAAAAAGCGTATTAAATTTAAGAACACAGTGGAATTTAATAATAAAATTGATAAAAGAATAACATTTACTACATTTAGGTCAACCAAACAAGTAGTAGATTTGACAAATATCCCCATTTCATCTTTTATTTTTTCTTTTTTTTTTTTTTGCATTTATAAGAATCTGTTGGAAAATAGCATATAGCATGCATTTCGGTAAAAGTAGAGAAAAAGTCGGATTGATTTGATTTCCGACGAATCAGCGTATTCTCATTCTTGCCGTTGAACATGTGGAAAGGCGAACGTCAATCCACTCCTCATTACTGACGGAATCATCCGTCTTCAATGAGATATTAAACAGTCTTAAGCTATCATAACATAGTACATGCATGCGGATCTCGTTTGGGAGTCTAGAAATACTTCTCTTTATATTTTTTACTCTTACATACTTGTTATTTAATCAAGTCGATTAATGACACTCAGTCGCTCACAGGAGCTTCTTCTCCAAAGCCTCGCAACAAGATTTGGTAGGGTTCTAACGGGTCATTCCAACGGGATTTTTGTACACCTTTTCTGCACTGCCTATCAACATTGTTGTCAAAGACTTTTCGAGCTGGAGCATTTTATCCATTCACTTCGCAGCAGTACCAAACTCGGTTTCATTCAATTTTTTCATATCGGATTATTAAATATAGCTTCACCGTCGTTGAGGGAAAGTTGGAATGATGTTTGTTCCAGCGACTTACAATTAAATCCATTTCTAGTGAATATTGATGGGTGAACAGAATGATTAGGCTTAAAGATCTTAGCTGCGCTGTTTGGGGCCTTACAGTTTTCAAGCTTGAAAGGAATACTTATTTCGAACTAATTTATAACATATAAAAGTTGCAATTCCGTATTTTTTTTATTTTCTTAAAGTTGTGCAAGATCATTGCGGAGTTAAGAAAGTTTTCTTAAAGTGATAGCCAATTTGGAATATATCGTATAATTTGGAATACACTGTCGAGCAAATTCAGCCTCTGTAAAGACCATTCTATTGAAACATTTTCAGAATTTCTTTTTGAAGTTGCCATCTTTTGCAACATTTTAAAATGTGGCTCCAAATTTTACAGTTTTTAAAATATTTGAATGCTGTTTTTTTAATGATTTTAGTATTTTCACTGTTTTTTTTCCTTATTACATTTCTATCTCATAATTGGCCCAAATTACGAAAACTTCTCAGCTCTACTCATCACCCATTTTACAGAGAGAAACACAAACAACAATTTCTACACTGTAGCAGTCAGCCGAACGAACCTCCCTTTACAATCCTGGAATAGAGCGACAGACATTAACGTGTGAAAAATCCTTTCGGTACAAAGAGGAAGTAAAAGCTGCTGCCCGATTCTGTCTGCAGCAACTTTATATGTTACTCACATTGTCATCGCTTATGGATGGCGGCACAACAACAGACGCAACAGTGAGAGGTTGTTGTAAGGTGGTGATGGTGGTGGTGGTTGAGGGTTGGTTGGTGGCACAAGCCGAAGTGGCAGTTACAACATCATCAGACACCAGCACTGAGAATAACAGCTTTTGCCACATCTTCCTGCAACGTTACAACAACTTACAGACTGACTGACAGCCTGGGCCCGACTGTGCCCATGTAATGGGGTAGAAGCTTATTTGCGGCTTGTACACGTATAGAATGACGCAGACGATGGCGTTGTCTATGGTGCTATGGATTCGGTTGCTGATGTTAGCCTCCATCTCGCAGCATCATCGTTGTCATCGTTATTGCAAAGTCATCTCTAACATTTGTAAGTTTTATGGAAAAACAAATGAAGAAAAACGCTGTTGGACCTTTTTGTCCCGTTTGTCTGTTCCTCCAGTTTTTGAATTTTATTTGTTTTGCTTCAGTTTTCTGTTTACTCGATTTGTTGTCTTTCGCTTGTAGTTTTACAGCGCTGTGGTTTACATCCCCTCCTTTGAACTCCCCCGCCACCCCCAGCCCGCCACCCACCGCCTCATATACTCTGACAGCATCGCTCCATATTGTTATGTGATGATTCATAAAGTTTTTCTCCTCCACAATCTGAGTGAGTGTGGAAAAATTTATGATTTCATTTTTGTGAAAACGTTAAAATGTTTTCATGGAGATTTTAGCCAACCATTAGTTGTGGTACTTTTGGTGGCATCTTAAAGTAAAACAACCGGAACCAAAAAGATTGGTGAACATAACGAAGCAGGAAGGACCGCCTTGCCATGAAACTTGTTGAGGCGCAATAAAACGTGACATTAAGGTAGCAACTTGTTGGACATGAATTAGTTTCTTTCACACATGAATAAGAAAGTCCCAAAACATGACTCATTAAGTAAAACCATTAGCATTACAATAAAAAAAAATCGACAAAACAAAAGAAAGGCAAAACTCAGATTATTAAAAGTGCTGGCATCAGTCAAAGTTATACAAATCAAAGGCTACAAATTGCCACAATCCAATTGAATACCAAATTTGTAAAATAAATCCCTGCATAAAATCACTAAAATAAGCGACAAACTACAAATCAATAATATTCAAAGGTAACGATTGCAGATTTAAGAAGTGATACTTTAAGTAAAAACAAAATAAAAATAGTCAAAGTGTACAAAATTACCAAAAATTCGAATACAGTAATATAATCAGTCTAAAGCAGCCTAATGAGAACCGCAAAATGAAGATCTTCCAATAAAGCAGAATAATAATACACTCGCCAAAATAAAGCTTAAAGCAGCCTAAATTAAAATCGCAAAACTAACAAGACTTTCCTCTACCAATGTCGTAAGTTAAGAAATCTTTAAAAGAATTAAAAAAATTATTAATAATAATCAGTTTATGGAGAAAAAAAAATGCAACCAAAAAGATAAAGGCTCAAAGACATTACAAAAGTTTTATTTGTATGAGAAAAATTATCGAACAAATTTAAAGTATACAAAATCTCAACTTTATTAACGAAAACGATACTGCTGGAACATCCTATAAAAGAGAAAAAAAACTACATCACCAAAATCTACAACAAAATAAAATGCAATACAATTTTTATACCTTCAACCGAAAGAATAAAGTCATACATCATCATGATAGGGGCAAAATTAAACATCCGGAAGAAAGCATTAGAAATTCTTTTAGAAGTAAAGGGTGTCCCAACAAGAACGCAAGATTTAAATTTGGCGCCATTCGAAGTGGCATTGTTGGACATTTGAACAACTGTTATTGTTTGCTAGTAGAAGGTACGCGGTTAGTAAAAATGGAGCGCTACACGAATGAACAACGCATTCTCATTGCGAAATTGTTTTACCAAAATGGTGAAAGTTTTGCGGCTGCAGTTCGCAAATTGCGATCAATTTGGGGTCACAATAATGCTCCAAAAGAGTCAACTGTAAAGAGATTAATGGATAAATTTGCCAAAACTGGGTCTGTTAGTGATGTAAAGACAACAACGTGCCTTCGACCAGGTCGATCGACCGAAAATGTCGCAGCTGTACGTGATGATGTCGCTCAAACTTCATCCACCTCAATTCGACACCGAGCTCAGCAAATTGGTTTCTCCAAAACCACTATGAAGCGAATTTTGACGAAAGATTTGCATCTTCATGCATACAAAGTTCAATTGACTCAGGAAATGAAGCCAGCTGACCATGGACAGAGAGGGAGGTTCGTTAATTGGGTATTGGAGAGACAACATGAAAATGCTGATTTTGCCGATAAAATCATCTCCAGTGACGAGGCCCATTTCCATCTTGATGGCTTCGTCAGAATTGTCACATTTGGAGTGATTAAAATCCTCGAGTGATTCACGAGGAATCATTGAACCTATTTTTTTATGAAAATGAGGCATGTCAAGCGCAAACAGTCAATGGTGTTCGGTATCGTGAAATGATAACCAGTTTTTCCGTGCCTCGAATTGAAGAAATGAATGTGGAGGGCATGTGGTTTGAACAAGACGGCGCCACATATCATACACCCAGAGAAGTAATCCAATTGCTGCATCAGTCATTTAAATCTTGCGTTCTTGTTTGGACACCCTTTATAACTTCTGACGAAATTTGTTTCACGACTGCCTACGAAGGCGGTCAAAAACTAGTCTGCCTAAGAAAGAAGACAACATAAAGATGGGAAAAATGTTCTTAATTTTTCAATATAACCTCCTTTTAGCTCGATACACTTTTTCCGCTAGCGATATTCAATAGCTTCTATACCCTTTTTCCGGCAATATTCAATAGCCTCTATACCTTGTTTATATAGGGATATAGGGTGGCGCATAAGTAACGTTAATGGCGACTATATTGAATGCGTTCTTGTGCATCATTTGGTTTTAACTCGTGAACCAATTGCGTCTTGTATGGGAAAAGATGTAACATATGTAAAATTCTTTGCAAAGACCGCCTAGACATCTCCAACTGCTGAGAACGTCGGCTGGTGGAAGTTTCGCGGTTTTTCTTAATACTTGCTTGCACTCGAGTAATGGTCACTTTATTTCGAACTGCACGAGGTATTCCAGCATGCGGAAGATCATAGACAGCCAGCCCCTTGTTGCCCAGAACGCTGAACCAATCGGTAAATAATTGAAGCGCTAGGAGCATTTCGAACATGAAAGAGATTTCGATGTGATCTGAATAATCGAATGCTAACCTTCAAAGTAAAATTGAACATGTTCTGCTCTTTGTTCTGTGCTGAGCCTTTCTATCATAAATTTGCCAAATATTATTTAGTTAATTCTGTAAAGAGACGAAAAAACAAGACTTAAACAAAAAATGTATTCACTGATCAAATCTTAGCGTTACTTATGTGCCACCCTATAGTAAGAACTTTTAAAGTAGCCTCGACTGTTTATTGTTAACAAATCTTTTAGTACCGAACCATTTTTTCAAATTTAGATATAGAAAGTAGTCCGAGGAAGTCAAATCTGGCAAATAAGTTGCGCGATGAAGCAGTTCCAACTTTAATTTATAAATTTTTACCATCGCAATAGTGGTTGTGTGAACTGGAGTATTGTCTTGATAAAACAACACTTTCTCTTCCGCCAAAAGCGGCCTTTATTTCCCTAATTTCAGCACTTAAACACTGCAATAGATTGACATAATATTTAGCGTTGATGGTTTTTCCTTTCTGAATTTAATCAATAAAATAATTCCAGGCGTATCCCAAAAAACAGACGCCATAACCTTGCCTGCAGATGGGACCTTTTTCGTCTTCTTCGGACACGATTCTCCCATTCCAGTCCACTGCTTTGACTGTTCCTTAGCCTCACTTGTACAGTGGTGGACCCATATCTCATCCAAGGTAATGGGGAAACATAGCCAAACATTCTACTGAAACATCTTCATGGCGCTGTTTTTTGCCCTACTAAAAGCAAGCGCGGCACCCACCTTGCGCACGGCTTTCTCATCTTCAAATCTTCGATTAATATATCAATATCCAAATTGGGAAGCATCTCTAAAGTTTTTGAACATATTTTTTTTTTATAAAAAGTTAGCTTTCTTAACAAAGCCGATAATTTCCCCGCATCAACATGGATTTTTTTCCGGGTAGATGTACTATTTATGTTCTTTTAGTGAATACTGCAGTTCATCTTTGGAACACGGTAGTCCAGTTGAGACTGTGTTCACAGGTTCTTCTAAGGCTTTTGATAAGATTGCATTATATACAGTATTTTAAATTAAAGTCGATGGGGTGCCACTCAATATTTTTAAAGTGGATAAAATCATATTCAAACCATAGGCAGTGCAAAGTTGGTTGTTAAAGGGATTGAATCCTTTTCATATACTCGCATTTAAACTTCAGGTGTACCACAAAGAAGTATACTTGGGCCATTTTTATTCACACTATTCATTAATGACATATCAACTTGTTTTTATAAGTCAACATTTTTGCTTTATGCGGATGATCTAAAAGTATTTTTAATGATGTCTTAGATCTTCAAACAGATATATACAGTCTTAATAATTGCAGCCTTTTAAACAAGGTTTCATTGAACACGGATAAGTGTATTCATGTCTATTTTTCGCGTAGCACAAATCCGATTCATGCAGAGTTAAAAATTGATAATTTTTCTTAGAAATCGTCTTGTTTGAAGCTGAATCTAGACCTTTTCGATTACGCTTTGACATTTATTTCGCACGTCATTTATCTTATTCCCAAGGCGTATAAAGTTCTTGCGTACATTAAAAGGAATTGTTCAGAACTTTCTTTGTAAAAACAAAATTTTCAAGCTCGCCAACAACGTGGAAGTGTTTAACGCCTTTTGTCTAGATGTTAGATCTTGGACTTTTCCTATTTTGTAAACCTTCAATAGTAATTCATTTTTTAATATGAGAACCATGCTATGAGCAGATATGGCGCAATTTTTCACTAATTGAACAACGCTTTGTCGTGGATTACTTATAGTTCGGGTCTTCATCTTTCGAACTATTTCTGACGGTGTTGCTATTTGTGGATGTCCATCTCAGTCGTATTTTTTGGATGCCACCAGTATCATTGTAACATGTAATGGTGTGACACATAAACATTTCGCTCATACGTAAATGTCGTAGATCATTAACAATGGGTGGGTCCAATTTTCTACCCAAATATAAAGCAATAACACCGTTGCGTTTGAATACCATTTCGATCATTTTTTTTTTAACTACAACGTAAAATGTTTGGCTTCCTTCCGTAGGCTTGCAAACAGACATAATATTCTGACACTTGTCAAGAAATGATCGCGCTGTCATTAGCTGTTAGAAAGTGTCTTCTCCGACTTTTGTATAAAAGGAAAGGCATGTCTTTATATAAGAATTCGGGCCTTCATTTTTTGGACTATTTCTGAAGGTGTTGCTGTTTTTGGATGTCCAGCTCAGTGGTATATTTTGGATGCCATCAGTATTATTTTAACATGTGCTGGTCCGATACACAAATATTTCGGTCATACGCAAATGTCGGAGCTCATTAACAATGGGTAGGTGCAATTTTCTACCCAACTATAAAGCAATAACACTGTTCCGTTTGATGAATTCCATTTCAATACTTTTTTTAATTACGACGTAAAACGTTATACTTCCTTCCGTAGGCTTGTCAATAAACATATTATTCTGACACTTGTCATAAACTGAGCGCGCTGTCATTAGCCGTTAGAAAGATTCTTCTCAGACTTTTGTATAAGATAAAAGGCATGTCTTTATATAAGAAAAGTGTCTTTGTCGTGGATTACTTAGAATTTGCGCCTTCATCTTTCGGACTATTTCTGGCGGTGTTGCTATTTTTGGATGACCACCACTAAGTCATTTTTTTAAAGCCCCAGTATCACTGCAACGTGTAATAGTTCGACACACAAACATTCCGGTCACAAATAAATGCAGTAGCCTATTAACAATGGCTTTTTGTGACACAAATAAAAAGCATTTGAATTCCATTTGAATTCCATTTTGATAACAATTTTTTTTACGACGTAAAACGTCATGCTTCCTTTTATGGGCTTGTAAACAGACATAACTTTCTCGCACTTGTCATGAAATGAGCGCGCTGTCATTAGCCGTTAGACGAGGTCTTCTCAGACTTTTGTATAAAAGGGAAAGGCATGTCTTTATATAAGAAAAGTGCCAAATAGACCGACCCTGGCGTTTGCATTATCCCGGATTCCCGCATACAGCCACATATCATTATTTGAGCGATGGAGCTCGGATAATGATGTGTCTGACGAATATTTTGAGTAGTCGAATAGTCGACAAGTTTTGTAAATGCCTTTCAAACTGTCGGAGTCCTCGCTAAACTGTAGGTCTCTTTGAGTGAGTCTAAAAATAGAATGCGTGTCAGCTCACTGAACGTGAGGAACTCTCCCATATCTCGTTTATGGGATGCAAAAGAATTTGTTTATTGTCTTTACATTTAATAACTTTCCATATGGCAAAAGTGCTTTGGCAAGCACGTTTCAATTTTGCAATAGCCGTATCATTGCAGCGTGAAATTGGTAATAATTCGAAAGCCTAGCCCTATAGCACCAATATCACTTCAAACCAAGCTTTCCATAAGGAAAACACATTTTCACGAAATTTCTTCATATACACATTTTAGAAAAGGTTACAAATGAATTCAGCAAAATCAAATCGGACAACTACAAATGCATTCTACGAGGTGTGATAGAAAAAAACGTTTTTTCCCAAAATTCCGTGAGTTACGTATGTTCAATTTTCGCATTTTTTGTTCTATTATGATGGTACACATGTCTGTTATATACCTACATGTGGACAATATCAGCCATTTGGAATTGTTAGTTTGTTTTTGATAGATAAAAAGCTTAGTCGTGTTTTGGTGTGCTCTTCGATTTTTTACTATTCGAAAAAATGCATCAAAGAAACTGTATTAAGTTTTGTGTAAAAAATTAAATTAAATGTGCAAGGACATTCGAAATGTTGACTGTGGCGCTTGGCGAGTCTACTATGAGCAGAACACAGTTCAATTGTGGTATAACCGGTTTAAGGAAGGCCGAGAAGATGTCAATGACGATGCTCGTCCTAGTCGCCCGAGCACGTCAACAACCTATGAAAACATTGAAGCAGTGAAGAAAATGATTTTGGATAATCGTCGAATCATTATTAGAGAGGTTGCTGATAATGTTGGCATATCGTTCGGCTCATGCCAAGCAATTTTTACGGATGTTTTAGGCATGAAACGTGCGGCAGCGGAAATTGTTCCAAAATTGCTAAATTTTGAGCAAAAACTACGTCGCATAGACATCGCTCAGGAGCTGCTGAACGTCGTCAACGACGATCCGGATTTCCATAAAAATGTCATAACTGGTGACGAATCATGAGTGTGTGGCTATGACATTGAAACCAAAGCCCAATCATCGCAATGGAAGCGTTCAGCAGAGCCAAGACCGAAACAAGCACGTCAATTTCGGTCAAATGTGAAGGTTTTGTTTGCTCACTGTTTTCTTCGATTGCAATGGCGTGGTGCATCATGAATTCTTGCCACAAAGTCGTACGGTCAATAAGGAATACTGCCTTGAAGTTATGCGCCGTTTGCGCGAAGCAATTCGTCAGAAACGCACAGAATTGTAGAAAACACAATCATGGATTTTGCATGGATCGATGCTTGTGCATCAGTTTCTGGCCAAAAACAAAACCGTAATCATGCCTCAACCACCGTATTCACCAAAGCTGAAGACACCGATGAAAGGAAAGCGTTTTGCTACGATTGAGGACATAAAAGAAAAATCGAAGCAGGAGCTGTTGGCGATACCAAAAAGCGCATTTTAGAAGTGTTTCGAGGATTAGAAGAAACGCTGGCACAAGTGGATTACAACTGAGGGGGACTACTTTAAAGGAAATAAAATAGAAATTGATGAATAAACAAATACTTTTTGAAAAAATTTAAAATAACGGTTATTTTTTGATCACACCTCGTATATTCATTAACATTATTAAATGTAGATTTTGCATTCATTGTAATGGCATCATTTCTTTCTGTCACATTTGATGGATTGGAATTGTATGGTAATAGAATTCTATTCTTAATTGTTTGCAATATTTTATGTTGTTGTTCAATAACATTCATTGAGACCTCATTTCCTATTGTCCATTAGGAAAAGTCATTGAAACGACACTAAATAGAAATATAAAAGAATCAAAAAGAAATTACTATTGTTAACATATGTATGGCATATTCGTAAAATGACAATGTGGGGGAGGAGAAGGAGAAAGAGTGGGAGTGGGAGTGGAATAGAAGAAAATAGGGGGTGGGATAAATAAATAACTCCAAGCTATGGAATATGGCCAACATATTTAAACAATTGCCACTAGCGCTAAGCGAAATGGGAACATGAGACAACATATTTCTGTATTTTATTTTTCTTCTTGTAATTCTTTTACAATCAATGTTCACAAACATAAACAGAGCAGACCCACAAAAATAAAACAGTGTCAAGACTGTCACATTTTAAAGATGACAACACAAACAAACCAATATAATACAGATTGCCGTCCGTCCGAACGGCTGTCTGTCTGTCTGCCTGTCAGTTTGCTAGGCAATGATTGCATCACATTCCGAGTCAGATGGATGTCTGACTCTTTTGGAATCATAAAACCTTTTGGGGGTCTCGTTTTTGTTTTCCGTTGTTAATTGTATGGAAAAGCAAAATCACGAATTTTTCCAAAACTGAAAAACGAACGAAAAAAAATTAGAATAGATAAAATCCTATAATTGCATTAAAAACAATTATCTAATAATAAAAATCACGTTTTTATTCACAAAATCAACAGCATTTTCATAAAATACGTGACACTTCATATTATTAATGCGTTTGCGTTTCAAATTAAGGACGCCCGAGCGATTTAGTTCAATTAATAATTTTTCATGAGAGTTTTTCTGTTTAACTTTCAGTTTTTCCATTTGCCTGATTTCAAAAGATGAAATTATGGCCCGATTCTATTGAGTTCGAGTGGTGGCTTAAAGAAGGTAAAACAAGCACATGATGAGTGTTTGTTTTCACTGTTAATTAAGGTTAAAATTGTTGTATGTGGTGGATGATGATGATGATGACGATGATGATGATGACGATGATACTTGTAATGTTCTGAGAACTCTTCAGTTGCTTCTGCTGTTTGTTGTTGCTCCATGTTGGTGTTGTTATAACAACTCTGTTAACCTAAATTAACACAAATGATCTCTTTTTTTTCATTGTATAGATATGGGCAGGGTACTTTGATCGAAATGATAACGATTGACGTTGTTTCATTCTGCTGAGAAAAAAAATAAAACTATACAAATACAGGGCTAATGGAATCAATTGACCGATTAAGCAATATTTTTCTCCTATTCTATGGGAAATGACTGTATTTCTTGGTCACTTTTTATATAGAAAATAAGTTTTAGGAAATATACAATTAATACTTTTTAATTTTACAGACGTTTTCGATGAACTTTATTGCATTTAAATTTGTTATACGAGCAGCACAGTAACTTGGAAATGCTCCAAATACCCACCTTTATGAGAAAATTACGCTCCCAAAAGCTTTCGAATGCAAGAAAGTGTGCTCCCAATCACATCTTCACATGAGACAAATGATTGCCCAGACTGTTAGCTATTATTTGAAAAGAGTGTCTCCGCGGATGCTTTTCGAAATACGAAAAGTGTCTTCGTAGATGATTTTTGATATTGGAAGTGTTTTTCTGGACATTCTCATACAAAAAAAAAATGTCTTTTTACACAATCTTTGATATTGGAAAAGTCTTTTTCTGGACATTCTCATATAAGAAAAATGCCTTTCTATATCCTTTTATATTTAAATAAAAAAGTGCCTTTTTAGACACTTCCTTATCAGAACTGTAATCCTAGAGATAGGAGTAATTGTTACCAATTAAAAACGCTGCAATTCTCTCAATTTTGATTTTTTTAAATAAAAAAAATGCAGTGTGTCATAAACATTTTTCAAATTTTAAGAAAAGTATTTTATTGTTTGATATTGATGCCATCGGATCTATCCGAGAAGGCTTCACTTGCCGCCCAAAGTTGTCCAGATGATATTTTATCCCATTCTTGGGGAAGACCAATATTTAAAACGCTAATCGTCTCATATTTTTTGATCGATATTTTGACCTCTAAAATTTACCATATGGACAAATCCATTGGATTTAAGTTCTGGGAATAACGTTGGCCACTGTGGTGAAGAAAGGAAGCTGGAAACTTTTTCTTGTGAAAAGCGTTGGATTTCACAGGCTTTATGGAACGGTGCCGTGTTTTGTCGAAACGTCTAATGGTTTCCAACGGATTGTTTGCATGCCAAAAGTAATAAAGCATATTTTAAAATTTTTTCATGATAGATTTGTTCAACACCTTTACGCTCTGTTCAATAAAAATGAGTGGTAAGCGTCCCGTGGCCGTTACCACAATCCGAACATCATGCATGCAAGCGCCAGCTTGCGCAGAGCAATTCGTTGATCTTAATTGTTTTTTGATTTGCACTCTAATCATACACGGTCGTTTTGTCTGCTTACATGTTGCTGCTGAACCCCTTTGATATTGCGTTTCAACCCCTTCGATATTGTTTTTTGTGCAGGCTTTAAATTTTGCACTTTTTGTATCGTGTTTTATAAGGCTACAATCGTAATTGCTCTTTTAATATGCACGCCATGCTACGACCAGACACATTGAAAATTTTCGCCAGTTGAACTTCCCTTTATGGTGCATTAATTTGAATTTTGCACTTTACCTTTCGAACTATTTCTGACGATGTTATTGTTTTTGGATGTCCACTTCCATGTCATTTTTGGATGCTAATGCTCAGATACACAAACATTTTCTTCACAGTAATGGCTGCAACAATGGCTGGTTGCAAGTTTTCAGCCAAATACAAAGCAATAACACTGTTGCGTTTGATTTCCATTTCCATAACATAAAAGCATATGTTTCCGTAGGCCTGTAGAGAGTATACCAAGCTGACGCTTGTCTAAAAGTGAGCACGCTGCCATTAGTTGTTTGGTTGCTATAGCAGCGTGAAATTTGTAACACTTCAGGCACCTGCCCCTACAAAGGACATTTTTATAAAAGAAGCGGAGGTGTGGCCTTATACATATGAAAGGGGCAACATATAAAAAAGAGCTTTTTATGGATATCTTCCTGTATACTTTTTTTTATAAGGGAAAGTGTCGTCCTAGATATGTTACACGAAAAAAAAAACTAACAATTACGTATAAGAGGAAGTGTCTTCTCAGAGTTCTATAAGAGCGTCTTCCCAGGCATGTCTCCATATGAGAAAAGTGTCTGTCTCAGACAATTTTTTACGTGACTGTTTTCCCCGATCTTTTTTTACACAAAATATGTTTCAAAACACGTTTTTATATGAGAAAAATGTCTCTCAAACAGTTGTCAATATGGAAAATATCTAAAAATATCTTTATAAATATGTTTCTACATGAGAAACGTTTGCCGGAGATGTTTCAACGTGAGAAGTATTTTCTCTGATGTGCATTTCAGATTTTCAAAATATTTCAATACTGTTTTCAGATCTGCTTCAGTACATAAATGGGCACCAGAATAGAGGAAATACGTCGACACAAAAATGTTGGAAAAAATTTGTCTAATTTTTAGCATAATCTCCTTTTAGTTCGACATGCTTTTTCCGCTGCTTTCAATAGCTGCTGCACTCTGTTTATAGTAAGAACTGTCAAACTCCTTGCTCTATTTAAAGTAATCGCGGCACCCAACTTGCGCACAGCTTTCTCATCTTCAAATCTTCGGCAAATATACGATGTATAGCACTTTTTGAGATGACTACCATTTCAGCTGGCACGTGAGTCAACCGACGATTACCTAACAATATTTTGTGGATTGGTCGACCCCTACGGTGTTCGTTTTGGTAGCTCGTACGGTCTCGTTTTAACTCTACCAACCAATAGGTTGCAGTCGTAAACGAAAGGGCAGACTACCCCAGAGTCGAATTTAGCTCTGCTCAAATATTTGTTGGAAGCGGTCGACCACTAAGGTATTCGTCTTGGCGGCTCGTACGGTCTCGTTTAAATTCTGCTATTCAATATTTTACAGTCGTAAGCGAAAGAGCAGGCCCCCGTTTCCCCTCAGAGTCGAATCTTGCTCGACTCAAATATTGGCTGGGCCGGGACCCTTTAAATGGAAATATTTAATTACATAACCAATATTTTACACCAATATATCATGTAATATATTATTTTATTATTGTTTTGTTTACATTTTCCTTGTTTACAAGTTCACTGAGATCGTTTACTTTTGATGGCTCAAAGAAAAATACTAAATAACGTGGCGCCTTGAAACTTAAAACATACATATATTTTTATATAAGGTTGCCACTTTTTAGCCAAATTTTTTTTTCAAATTTTTTTACTGGTGCCATCTATGCGTCAGGTCGGCTAGTTTTGGGACCTTCAAAATGGTAAAAGTTATCAAATAAAGCGATCATCAAGTCATTCTAACTATGCTCAGGGGACTTGGTCGAAAGTTTTTATTTGTCCACTTTACAGTACGAACTTGAAATCAAGTAATTATCGCTTGTTTCTGTCTATGGCTGTGGATTTGATGAGTGAAGAATTCAGTTTGTGCAAACTGACCGTAATAGGTTTTTTATCAATTGGGATGAGGATTTCTATGAGAGAGGATTACTAGAATTACCTTCAAAATAGCAACAAGTTATGGAACAAAACAGTGCATATATCACCTTAATCGGATAATTTTGACTATGTTAAATAAAGATTTCAATGTCATGCAAAAATAATGAGTTTCTTTTTATTAACTTTATACCCTACATTTTGTCGCACCACGCTTCAAAATCTAGAGATGACCCAAAGAAACAAATAACTTTTTTGAAACTTTTATTCACTCACCGTTGCGCATCAAATGCTGTTGATGTTGTTCTCCTGCGTTATCTCATCAATGTGTCCCAAATCAGCACTTTCCGCCAAGTTAACAACTCCTGCTTAGTTGACAGGAAAAGCTTTAAAATCATTTTCGTATCGTATGTTTTCAGAATTTCCAAAGCTTATACGCAATTACCAACAAGTAGCACAAAATTTTTAAAAACATAACATATGTCCGATATAATGCTGGCCTCTTCAGCCGATACTGTGATCAGCATTAACATCATGGTTAGTTTACTTTATTATTATTGTAACTGTTTATATTGAGAGCAGTGTGATAAAAACAACAATGACGGCGAGAAATTGCTCTCAAGCTACGGCTAACAACTGATAAGGCCAATCAATAAAACAAATAGGTTTATTGATCCCTGTAATGACGTGATGAGGAGGGAACGCACATACATAAGACTCACTTACGTACGGTCACATAATACTCCCATACGTACACACACGCGTACACACATCAGCAGAATGAATTTACAACTCTGGCAGCCGACACAAACAAACACACAAAGGAGGAGTCGTCGTAGCTACCCGAGGGCAGATGGACGAATAGTGGTATTCGCTTTTACTGCCCCCGGTTATAATGATTTTGGAGTTTTTTCTTTCATGGCTTCATTGCCGTAAACTTCACAACAAACACACTAACTAACTCTAGCACATGAAACTAAATGAATGGAGCGCAAAGGAGGGGTGGCGATGACGGTGATGGACTTGACTTGAACAATTTGTAAAAATTAGTTAGATTACAACAACTCTCTGCCCTTAAAAAGAAAATTCTAAAAGTTAATTGAATAAATTAATAAAATATTTTCATCAAATTAGCAGTCATATCAAATATTTTTAGCTCCTTTTACTGGCACGACAAACGACGGCTCCTCCACTGCTTAATATTAGCATAATTAATCATTTTTTGTGTTTGAAAACGAAGTACTGACGCGTATTCCAGACAGTGTGGCCACCACTATCGCTTTCCCTCTTCCCTACGACTGTTCTTCTTCCAACTGTTGTATATGGAAATTTATGTTGAAATTAATTTTCGAAACTTTTGGCGTTTTTACGCTAAGAGAGGGCAGAAAAAAAAAACAAAAATTAATCACTAAAAAAGGCTGATGTGCAACCTTCTGCAGATAAAATGTTCATATTTCATTAATAGTTAATATAAATGATTGTTGTTTTAGCATTTTGAGCGATTAGCTCTACTGAGACAGCTATGAAACAATTTCACTTTTCCTTTGGCCTAAATATTTGCATTCCCTTAACTTGAAACAAAATGTTACA
>JAHXMU010000146.1:666083-747134 GCA_019455685.1 Philornis downsi | reverse complement strand
AAATTTTCTGTGAAATTTCTTGTAAAAGAAATTTTTCTACAAAAATTGTAGAAATTGTGATATAAAATTGTATGTAAGAACAATTTTAAAACAACATTTTCTATTAAAAAGTTTTGAAAGTATATATATTTTTTTAAATAATCCAAAGCGCGCTACATATAGCAGATTTGAAAAGTAGAATTTTACATAAAAAAAAGATTTGAATTAAAGTTTTCCACAAAAGAACATTTGAAGTAATTTTGAATTTTTGAATACAATTCCATATAAGAAATATGTACGAGTAAAATTTTACTTAAGAAATATTTTCGAAATAAAATTCCGTAAAAATATCTTTTTTATCACAGCGTATTTTAAGGAATAAGAAAAAAAATATTTTATAAGAAAGAGGGTTTTCGGTAAGCAGATTTAAAAAAAAATCCTAAAACGATGTTTTTAGAGCATAAATTTGAGAAATGAAATATTTAAAGTGAAATTTTCTGTAGGAACCTTCCGACAGGTGTAGCCGTTGGACAAAATAAGAATTTTGGAGTAAAATATTCTGTAAAGAATATTTTCTATAGAAGGTGAATGTTCTACAAGGAGAATGATTTCAGAGAAAATTTTTTCATATAAATCATTTTAGAACAAAGTTTTCTATAAGTACACAATTCTTGGAGTAAAATGCTTCGCAAGGAACATTTTAATTTAAAATTTCTTAATGTGAGCATTTCAGATTAAAATTTCTATAAATTCTGAGAATTACAATATAAAACAGAAAAATTTCATAGAAAATTTTTCTAAAAATTTCCTAGAAAATTTTTCCAACAATTCTTCTAAAAATTTTACAGAAAATTTTCTATAAATATTTCTAAAAATTTAACAGAAAATTGTTCTATATGAAATATGTTAAGTAAATTTTCTACAAAACTAAATTGAAGAGTAAAATTGCTTGAAAGAATGATTTTAAAGCAAAATGTTCCGTAAGAAAGATTTAAAGGTTATATTTTCTACAAGAAAGATTTTGAATTAGATTTGGAGGAGTGATTTGGAGAGTAAAATTTTCAATAAGGAAGACATCAGAGCAACGAAAAGATTTAAGGAGATATGGTTGTTAACCGAGATACTCTAATATTTCGTTTTTTTTTTCAGGGAGAACTTCAAAGCTAGCTTGCATGTGAGAATTTTTCGTTTACAATCTATCTCTTGACCGTTAGACCAGTTACCCCACATGGAGTTGTCATTGAAATGACTTATATTCCATCCCTCGCAAACATGATACTTAGCATGTGCGACAGTTAACCTACTCCTAAAGGACCTACTCGTACAGTACAAATGTAAGATAAATCGAATACAAGTTTAATAAATTGTAAGAACATTTGCAGACTTAGACAGCAGTTTCGTATACATATATAAAAGTAATATATAAGTAAAACTTCTGAAAAAAATCTATATGGAACACCTAAATGTAAAATTTTTTGTAAGGGACTCTAAGAAAAATTTTTACAATGCAAGTTTTTGAATTTTTTTATAAAATATTTTTATATAAAATATGATATATGAACAAAATTCTATTTAAGGACGTTTTTAGTAAAATCTTGAAAATATACTTCTCAGTGACAAAATTCTTAGAGCATAAATTTCTGTAATGAAATATTTAGAGCAGGATATTCTATATAAAAGTTCTTAAAGTAGACTCCAAAAGAAAATTTAAAAATATTTAATAAGGAAAATTTTCTATAAAAAACATTTTAGAGTTAAACTATTTATAGGATAAATTCTGGTGAAGAATTTTGGAGTAACATTTTCTGTAAGAAATTGGGGTCATTATGGAGTAAAATTTGCCTTCGGAAAGTTATATAGAAAATTTGTCCAACAATTTTCTCTGAAAAAATTTCGAAACGTAAAATACAGTCAGTCACTTCCACAAAGAACATTAAACTGTTTCGGTTTCTGTAGGAAATTACAGAGTAACGTTTCCTGAAAAAAATTTAAAATTAGATTTAAAAAATTGCAATAAAATTTTCTTAAGGAACATTTAAAATAATATTTCCGTAAGGAAAATGATGACTAAAATTCGTATACTATAAAAATTGCACTTTCTTCTAAAACAAAAATGCGAAAAAGCTTTCCACAAGAAAAATGTAGGATAAAATTTACAAAAACAATTTATACACAAATATTTAGAAAAAAAGTTTGAAGAAAAATTTAGAGGAGAAACTAATGCAAGGAATTAGATTGTGTAAAAAATATTTAGGTCGACTAGTTTTAGGTCCACTTTCCTAAGTCATTTAACTGGATGACATGCAACCAATATGGATATAATGAGCAGGGTTGTATGATAACTAGCTAGCTTCAAATATTTAAGCCGCAGCTTTTATTAGGTAAACACATTTTGAGGAGATAATATTAAGCATAGAAGCTGATAGTATTTTATTGACTATTGTAAGGAAAAATATGAAATATTTGTGCAAAAACTAAAAAGATAGAACAATGATGATGAAGAATAAGAAAAAGCTGAATATAATTTCTAAGTATTCCTCATTTTCACAGGCTAAAAGACAATATAGCATACATGAAACTAAACACAGCCATACAAGCACTTTCGAAATTATTAACACAATATTTTCGAATACCGGAAAATCTCATTCCAAAAACAATGAGTTTTAAGCATACCGTGTGACCGACCCCGGACTGGACCCCGGACTATTGTTCGCATGATCGCGGGTTCGATCCATAACACAGCTACCTATATTGGAGCAGCGTTTGTCGCAATCTGTCTGATGGACATTTCAGTCAAATAATACACAAGTCTTGTAAATGCTTCTCAAACTGTTGTGACGTTCGGTATCGTCGTTAAGCTGTACTTGTAGGCCCCGTTCAGTAAGTCTTAAAATAGAATGCGTGTAACCTCACTGAATGGGAGAAGCTCTTCCATATCTCATTCATGGTATGCAAGGAAATTTGTCCATTTTTTTCCAAAATATAGTAACAAAGAAAAAACTAAATAAATGTTTAACATCAAGTTATTTCCTCTAGTGTTCAATGTTTTACAACTGTTTGCACAATCCTCAAATTTCACTTCTATTTCCATATGACGAATATATGAAAACATTCTATGAGTTATCGGGCATTATTGCATCACATAAATTTCTAACAATTGGATTACATAAAATACCACACATTGTAGTTTTGTATTGAAACGTTTGGAAAAATATTTTATTATTTATTACAACAGTATGCCAACATTCACAATCGGTAATATTTATGAAAAAGAAAAAATTGAATTAAATCATAAAAATGGGTTTGTGGTGGGGTGTGATAGGGAGCGGGAGCGGGTAAACCCTAACGCCTGATACATTTAGAAGGATTTACAAACTCAAACGATTTATGATACGACAACAAATTCAATTAAACTATCGATAATATTAAAAAAAACATGATAAACAATTCAATGGAAACATTATCAGCATAAATAAATTGCGAAGTTATAAGCAAACAGAGTAGAGTATCAACAGAGTAGTATTAAAAGTTTGCCTTGTAAAATATTCAAAATGAAGTTGTTGCTTACGCAAAACAGTTAGTGCTGCCCGTTCACGGAACTTCGTGCTGTTTAGTTTTGAATATTCCTTAGGCAAGTTGTTGACATTTTTGTTTAGCACCTATGGGGGGAAGATTAGTACTGATACTGAGTATCCAATTATAGTTTATCTGGCATATTATCATTATTGTAGCTATTGTGATCGTATGAAATTTCTGCCTATAACAAAATTATTATAATGCCTACATTTCCTCGGGGTTTATCTCGCATCTTTTGTGTACTCGTATTATGTAAATGCCGATGATGTTAATCAAATGCAATTTAGTATGTGTGAGCTAATAGAAAAAAAATCAAGATATTTGCTAAATAAAATTAATAATAACTTCAACATGTTGACAGTTAAGTCAGTTTCATCATAGTTTAACAGTGGCTTCGAAAGGATCGTAGCGCAAATAAGAAAAATAGCCACTTAATAAATTTAGCTTTAATTTAAAACAATAAAATTCGCTATGTTTCAAAGTAGGTTCCGTTAAAAATAACTTAAGAGTTTAAAGGAATTTCACATAATAAGCTCTTCTAGCAAATGTGGCTATGTTTCGAGGCAATTTTCTATTGAAAACATGTTCTTTTTAATACCAAATTTCGCTTAGATTAAAGACAATTTTTTAATGCAACTTGTTTCTTCCTTTCAAAGTATTTGTCTATAGAAATAATTGCTTCGATTGTATACCTTTGATTGACTAACTTAAATAACTTAAATTGACATATCTTACATCAAATTGGCTTAATTCGCAACCATCATCTGTACAAAAATCTGTGAAGAAATTTTAGAAAAAATCGAATGTTGAACTTCCTACATAGAAGAATTTAAAAGCCCAAATTTCTATATGAATATTTCAAAGTAAAATTCCTAATAAGATATTTTTTGAATATGATTTGTATAAGAGCATTAATGAAGAACTTTTCACAAGATTATTTCAGAACAAAAATAAACATTCTATAAGAGAATGGAAGAATATATTAGAAAATTCTAGAGCAAAACCATAGGTAAAAAAGATAAAGAGTTAAACACTCTGTACGAAAATCTAAATACATACTATTTCATGTACAAATTCAAGTTACAAATTAACAATGCCCAATTTTCTATATGAAGAAAGTTTGTATAAGAAATTGCGGAACAAAATTTTCCAAACGTTCATTTCAGCATCACATTCTTTAGTACAAAAAATCTAAGTTTCTTTAAGAAATTCCATAAGTTGAAAATTGTCAATAAAAGAATTTCAGGATCAAATATTCTACAAGAAAACATTACTATCATATTTTCAGGAAGAGAACTTCGGAATCAATCTTTTTACTAAGCAATTTCAGAGAAAAATATTGTACACTAAAATTTTACGAAAAAAATGTCTACACCAAAATTTCGAACAAAACCTAAAAAAAAATAAACATAATTTTTAGCACAAAAATTGTGATGTAGGATTTTCTATACATGAAAGTATTGAAGAAAATTATCAATACGTAAACTTCAAAACAAAATTTTTCAAACGAAAGTTCGGTAATCAAATTTTTAAGCAAGAATTTCGAAATCAAATGTCTGCGCGAAAAAAATTGTAGCTTGACTAAACTTTTCTTTATGAAAAAGGTTTCTATAAAGAAATTTCGGATTATATTTTCCAAACGAAAATTTCAGAATCACATTCTTTAGTACAGAAGTTCGAAGTTTCTTGAAGAAATTTGCGGAATACATTTTTGATTAAAAAACAATCAAAGCAAAATTTTCCATAAGTTGAAAATTGTCAATAAGAAAATTTCAGGATCAAATATTCTAGAAGAAAACATTTCAGTTATATTTTCAGGAGGAGAATTTCGGAATCAATCTTTCTATTAGAGAATTTCAGAGAAAAATATTGTACACTAAAATTTTACGAAAAAAATTCTACACCAAAATTTCAAAGTAAAACCCAAAAAAATAAATGTAATAAATAATTTTTTGTACAGAAATTGTGATGTAGGATTTTCTATATGGAAATGCTGGATTAAATTATCAATACGTAAACTTCAGAGCAAAATTTTTCAAACGAAAGTTCGGCAATCAAAATTTCTATGCACAAATTTTGAAACCAAATTTTTGGCTTAACTAAACAATTTGCGTTCAAAGCAATTTTTAAGAAAAAATTTTGCTTTAAATTCGAATTATTAGTCATTTTCTCCTTCTATTCTAGAATTATATTATACGCTACAAAACCTTCCTAAAAGACTGCATTGTTTTCTATAGGAAATTTTCAGTAAAATTTATTTATAGCGAATTTTACGTATTTCCTTAGGAAAAAGTTACTCCAAATGCTCATTGCGAAAAAATCCTGGCTAAAATTTTTCTTATAAAAAAGTTCACTTATTATTGTTTAATAGAAATCGTTGCTCTAAATTTTCTTGTACAAAACTGCAGTTCTCCTTATAGAAACACACACAATTTTTATTTGCAAAAAAATTTAATTTCTCTTATAAAACAGTTCACTTATTACTCCATATTTTCTTGTACAAAACTACAGTTCTTGTTATAGAAAATACAGCTTTTATTGCAAGAAATTTAATTTTTCCTTGTTTCAAATTTTACTCTGAACTTCTCTTATGAAAACTTTTATCCAAAAAATTTCTTGCATATTTTGTTTTCAAAATTTGTTTTGTCATAAATTTTCATGAATTTTCTTTTGATAGAAGCATCTCTACATTTTTATTATAGAAAATGTTTCCGTACATTTTTTTTCCGAAAAATTTTTCTTTACAATTTTTATATGAAAAGCTAAATTTTTATAACTACAATTTTTCAATTTTAATTTTCCCTATAGAAAATGTTACTCTAAATGTTTCTTAAAGAAAATGTTGTTATAAAATTTTTTTTCAATTTAATTTTAAATTTATATATTTATATTTTCATACAAAATGAGATACTTTCCCTTATTGGGAAGACAGTACATACAACATAATTTGTTTTCTCTGCAGTGTACCACTTTATCCAATACAACGAAACATAAAGCATAAAACATGTTTCCTAAATTTGTTCTGCCGTAAATTCTCATGAATTTTTTTCTGATAGAAACATTATTTCAAAATTTTTGGTATAGAAAATGCTTTCGTACATTTTTCTTACAAATTATTTTTCTTTACACTTTTCATATGGAAAGTACAATTTTTATAACTACAATTTTTCAATCTTAATTTTTCTTATAGAAAATATGACTAAATGTTCCTTATGGAAAATGTCAGTTTGTAGAAATCGTTCTCTTATTGGGAAGACAGTACATACGTAATTTTTTTTCTCTGCAGTGTACCACTTTATCCAATAAAACAAAACATAAAACATACACATAAAACATATTTTCTAAAATTGTTCTGCCATAAATTCTCATGACTTTTATTCTGATAGAAACATTATCCCTACATTTTTATTATAGAAAATGCTTTCGTACTTTTTTCTTACAAAATATTGCTCTTTACAATTTTCATATGGATAGTGAAATTTTTATAACTACAATTTTTCAATCTTAATTTTCCCCACAGAAAATGTTACTCTAAATATTCCTTATAGAAAATGTTGTTGCAAACTTTTCTTTCAATTTTATTTTAAAACGTTAATCTATATTTTCATAAAAAATGAGATACTTTTATATCCCTTATGGGGAAGAAAATTCATTTGTAATTTTGTTTGTCTGCAGTGTACCACTTTATCCGATAAAAAACAAAACACTACCACCACACGTTGGTTAGGTGTAGAGTGTCAGGATTGCGAGGGATGGAACGTAAGTCATTTCAATGAATGCAGTTTTCAACATGAGAACTAAATTAATTCAGATATCAGACAAGTAATGAACTATCTCCAAAAGCTGAATTACGACGAGATATCGGATTTTTTGATATCTTTGGATGCTCTTTTTTTGCTGGGATGATATGATTGTCAGGTAGGGTGAAAAACACGTAGAAAAAGCAAAAAGACGAAAAGCCAGTCGAAACTCAAAAATCAAAGTGAGAATTTTTTAATGTATTTTATTGTGAATGCATTTTATACAGTCTAAAGATTTTGCAACTAGCGCCTATTCCATGCAATAATTTCTACTCTCTTTTATGCGGCAGTTTAAGATTGATTGAAATAATTTTGTGAGAACAAACTCAGAATCATTTTCGAGTTATACTTTTTCTTAGAGTGAATGGTGTTGTAATTTTTATAATAGTTACTATATATATTGTGCTAGCGATTTGAGACAGACTATCTACACATTTGCAGTCAAAAGGAAAAACGACTTAAGTGGAGTTAGGATCAAATCGGCATTATTTGCTATTACTGTCGTCCTTGTTTATACACATATTTGCGACCAATGTCATATCCAAAATTCTGTGTATTTTCCAGGTTACGGTATATCCCTAAATATTGACGTTTTTTATTATTTTTATTTATGTCCTTAAAGCCCATATTGTCATCTAAACCTGCTTTCAAAATTCTGTATACCTCAAAAATTATAACGCTCAATATCTGGTAGCGGCAACTTGGTAGTTAAATCTCTCTTCGTTTGCAAGCACAGATATATCAAACTGAATGTTCGTATGTTTGTTTCGATAATAACGAACCGATCGCCATGAAATTTTCACAATATACAGGGTATCTATCGGGAAGTTATGCTACTTTGATTGTTTATAATTTTTAATTAAATGAAAGAGAGTGGGTCATATAGTGATATATGTTTTATTTAATGTCGGCAATTATGTATGGAATACAATATCAGATAAATGTCCGCCTCTGTTAGCCTCACAAACGCAAGCCCTTTTGAGCAAATTTTTCATTACGTTCTCACACATTTCACGCGGTATTTCATTAATTTCATCACGAACATTTTGTTTGAGTTGCTCAAGCGTTTCTGGTTTGTTTGCATAAATCTTGCTTTTCAGATATCCCCACAAGAAGAAGTCCGGAGCAGTCAAATCAGGCGACCGTGGAGGCCAATCAATATCACCATTTCTTGAAATAACTTGTTGTGGAAAGAGATCTCTCCTGTTGATACCTCATGTTAATCAAGCTCAAAGCATGCAGTTGTGGCGTTAAAAAGTTTTCAATCATATCACGATTACCCCGTTTTCGGTTTCAAAGAAGTAAAGTCCAATGATTCCTCCTGACCAAATTGCACGCCAGACTGTTACTTCTAATGGATGCAAAGGTGACTGATGAATAATTTGAGAGTTTTCCATTGCCCAGAACTGACTATTCTGTTTATTTACATACTCGTATCCATTCAAATGAAAATGTGCCCCGTCGTCACTCATTATGATTTTTTCATGAAAATCGGGGTTGCCAGGGGCGAGCAGTAAGATCCTATTGGCGAAAATGGTCTTGTGGAAGAAGCTCTTGTGTCAACTGAATCTTAAATGGAAACAAATGCAAATCCTTGTGCAAAATTATGGCCAAAGTTGTTCTTTGAAGACCAAGCTCCTGAGCACGGCGTCGAATTGAGATTGATGGATTGCTTTGAACACTTTCTTGAGCAGTAGTAATGTTTTCAGCCGATCTTGCACTACGTTGTGGTTCATGCTTGGCCCTATCAGCTACATACCCTCTTTCTTCGAAATCATTCACTACACGATAAATAGCGCGTCTTGTTGGCACTTTGTTTCTCCCAAAAATTTCACGTAACTTTCTTATCGTCACAGTAATCGATGATGGATTTTAATAAAACGTTTGAGAGATTAAAACACGTTGATTTATCGAATATTTTTCCATAATAAATTTGCCACGTCTCTACTTCACGACTGTCAAATATGAACTGTCAAGACTAATGTTTACCAAAATGGCGGCAAAACAAAGTAGTACACCTTCCCTACGGACACCCTGTATATCAAACTGAATGTTTTTTTTTCGATAATAAGGGACCGATCATGATGAAATTTTCACTATATATTTATGTCACAATATATTTGTCTCCAAAAGCTGAATTACAGTGGGAGCCTATACGTAATACGTAGGCATATGAAATACACAGTCCCTCATATTTTTCCTATGAGAGAAATGGAGTGCAAACCACTTTAATAAGTATGACGTCTTTTTACGAGGTATGAAGAAAGAAAAAGGAAATTTTTGTTTACAATTTTTCGAATATCAAATCCATTTTTAATAACAAAAATATAATTTAACTGAGAGACTTTTGTAGCAGATTTAGTTGTAATTTAAACAAGATTTCTACAGAAAAATTTACTTTCATTCAAAACATGTTGATTAAGTGGTAGCTCCCCTAGATATTCTTAAAGAAATTGCCATTTTTCTACAGAAAATAATATGGTCGTTCTTTTCTTTGTGATTTCTTAAAACATACCGATTTGCATTCAGTCTCTTAGCTCACACTGTAAATATAGTTAAATGTCTCGGTCTCATGGCAATGATTGATCTGTGATGTCATGGGTACTTACAGTCTCATGAATAAATCAATATTTACTTCAAGTCTGAATAAGTCGGATTAGCTTACCTGGAAAAAGAGAAATAGAAGAAAATAAGCAACGTTATTTTATTTAATCAGTGATTAACACATTTGTAAAATTTCCTGATGACATTAGGGCGAAACATTATTCGAAATTCGAGATTTGAATTATTAATTAATATGTTAATAAGTCAAGATTTCAACAAAATTACAACAAACATTTACAAAAGTTAGATATCCCAAAACACGCATTTTGTAGCTCAAATTCAGTTCATTTGAAAGTTTAGAATTTTCATATTTATTGAAATATGATATTGCCCTCATTTTATGAAAATCCAATTAAAATGATCAAATTTCATATTATATGTTGGATTACGACCCGAGCAGTGGGGAAGGAGGGAAAAGGGTAGGTTTTCTAAACACAACACAGCGAAAGCAAACAGAATACAAATGTTCCATGAGATATAGCAAATAAATTGAAAATATGATAACCATCATTAATGGCCCGTCCGAGCACATTAACACACGCTGCTCCCTGAGTTTATATGGGCGAGTGAGCGAGCAATTGAGCGAGCACACTTAAGGCATTGTATCGACAATACGCGATATCGGAAAAACGCTTCACTATCGCCTTTGTAACCGTTTAGAAAACAAACAATTTTCGACCATTACAACAATGGATGGGCCGCCGGATAGGAGGTTAGCCAGCCAGTCAGCCAGCCAGCCAGCAAGCAATCACAGACAAATTTACAACAACTCCGCAGAGAAACGACAATATTGGGTTTAAGTCTACGACACGACATAGACATATCTGTCCGTCCGTCCGTCCGTTCTGTCTGTCTGTCCGCTGCTGTGTCCTACACATTGTAAGACTTTGGCCCAAATACTCCTCAATAAATGAATGTCTGTCTGGATGGTTAGATGAATTGATAAATGGTCATGTCTGCGACTGGTGTTGATGGTAAATAAGTCAGGAAATACATGAAATCGCCGCTTATTGAACACTTAGCTTGCTGCATTGGGACAGTATATGGAGGGGAAGGGGTACATTTATAAACCCACCAAAAAGTAAATGGCTCCAAATGAGCCCCCGAGAGATAAGACTTTGGGAAAATTATGAAAATCGTCGTTAGAAGCTTTATGAGTAGGGTTACTGTAAGCAAAGCCTTTAGATAGTAAACGCAGATAAAGGGTCCAAGTCGAGATAATTGAGAAATAAATTAGGATGATATTGGATCTAAAATGTATTTAAATCTCACAATTAAGTAGCTTTAAAACTAATTTATTGGAATATTTTTGGTTTAAATGAAAAATTCAACAGGGAAAAGCAGGTGCCGCGATTGTTCTCAATAGACAATAGAAAAATACAGCGTATTTTGAACGTTTTGCCTAATTCTGAACATTTGGAAGTTTCTAGTAAATTTAAAGAGGGCTCAAGTTGCAACAAAATCAAAATTGTAATTTAACAAACGTGAAATTGATTTTTTGTTACCCGCAATAATTTGATTTTGTTTCTTGAATCCATAGAAAATGTTGATTTATTAAAGAAATTTAAATAAAAAATTTTGCTTGGTACGATCAAAACGATATAATTGAGAAATAAATTTAAAATATTTCAAAAAATACTAATCTTTTGGAATATATTTGATTTAAATGATGCGGCTGAATTTGAAAGAAAGTCAAAAAATAACAGCAGGTGCCACATGTGGATGCAACAGATAGATTTTTCCCAAAAGACATACGCAACGTAATGAGATCGATAACTAATACGAAATTTAATTTTCTGTTATCTAAATGAATGCGATCTTATTAAAAGCAAACAGTTTTCAATAGAAGCAAACGCTAAGGCATTATAATTTTCAACAGACAATTCGCAAGTTTGTAGTGCAAAGTTTAGTTTTGCTTGGATTTAAAGCTTTTCTTCTATAGAAAATTTTGCCCTGATTCAAAGCAATTTTCTATAGAAATTTTTTTTTTTTTGGACTTAAAGTAATTTCCTGTAGAAAATTTTGTTCAGATTTTAAGCAATTTTCTAGACGAAATTTTACTTTTATTGAAAGGTATTTTCTGAAGAACATTTTGCTCCGATTCAAATCAATTTTCTGTTGAAAATTTCGCTCGGATTTAAAGCAATTTTGGGGCTAAACTTTGATTTTAAGCAATTTTCAATAGGAAATATTGTGTTCTGTTTATTCTACATATACGAGTACGCAACGTAATGAGGTCGCTAACTAATACGAAATTGATTTTCTCTTACACAAATTAATTTGATCTTATTAAAAGCAAACAGTTTTGAATAAAACCAAACACTAAGGCGTTGTAATTTTCAATAGACAATTCACATTTCGTAGGGCAAAGCTTTTTCTCGGACTTAAAGCAATTTCCTGTAGAAAACCTTGGTCGGATTTTAAGCAATTTTCTGGACAAAATTTTGCTTTAATTCAAAGCTATTTTCTAAGGAACATTCCGCTTTAATTCGAAGCAATTTCCAATAGAAAATATTTTATTCTGCTGACTGTAAACATACGCAAAGTAACTAGATCGATAACTAATACGAAATTGATTTTCTATTATCCAAACTAATGAGATCTTATTAAAAGCAAACAGTTTTCAATAACAGCAAATGCTAAGACAAAGTTTTGTTTTGCTTGCATTCAAAATACTTTTTTTCTATAGAAAACTTTGGTCTGATTCAAAGCAATTTTCTATAGAAAATTTTTCTCGAACTTAAAGCAATTTGCTGTAGAAAATTTTACTCGGATTTAAAACAAATTTTGGACAACATTTCGTTTTAATTCAAAGCTATTTTCTAAAGAACATTCTGCTTTGATTCAAAACAACTTTCAATAGAACAATTTTCTCGGATTTAAAGCTATTTTCTGGACAAAATGTTGCTTTAACTCAAAGCTATGTTCTAAAGAACATTTTGCTTTGATTCAAACCAATTTCCAATAAGAACAGTTGCATTGATTCAAAGAAATTTCCAATAGAACGTTTTGCATTGATTCAAACAAATTTTCAATTTTATGAAAAGTTACGCTTCGGTTCAAAGCATTTTTTTATAGGAAATATTGCATTGATTCAGAAAAATTTTCAATAGTAAATGTTGCATTGATTCAAACAAATTTTCAAATTTTATAGAACATTTTGCTTTGATTTAAAGCAATTTTCTATAAAAAAAAATTCAGTCTGATTCAAAGTTATTTCATATATAAAATTTTACTGGCATCTACAGAAATTTTCTACACTTTGGTTCTTTGGTTCTAAACTATTTTCTACACAAAATTTTGTTTTGATTCAAAGTAATTTCTAGCAAGAAATTTTACATCGATTCAAAGAAATTTTCATTTTTCAGAAAATTTTGCTTTAGCTCAAAACTATTTTCGACAGGAAATTTCGCTTTGATCCACAGTAATTTTCGATAGTGAAAGTTGTTTTCATTTTTGCGTCGACTCAAAGCTATTTTTAAAGCAAAAAAATCTCAATAGAAAATTTTGCTTTGATAAAAAGCAAAAATTTATGGCTCCGATTAAAAATAATTTTTAATAAAAAATTTTATTTCAATCCAACAGTTTCCAATAGAAATGTAGAAGGATTTTATTATCCTGAATTCCACCAGTAGGGTTTCTAAATGTTTACATCACATTAAATTTTTTACCCTTAACGATGGGTAATGTAATTTAATTCTAAACAAACATCAACTGGGAAGTTTAAAAAGTCTTCAAAGAATGCTACAAGAACAAAATTACAGAGGGGCAGACTGCCATTTTGGATGAAAGAAAAGACGATGTGGGAAATAATAACTTTAGACTAGTGAATAATATCTGTATTGGTGAAATATCTCTCTATTGACGACAAGTCCCTGGTTTTAGCTCCTTTTACTGTACAGTGCAGACTTCAAGATACAGCTCAAAATATGTATATAAATCCGACTATCGTGCGATTTCCAACCTACCTTGTGGATGACACTAAGGAAAGCTACTACTACACTATCTTTAAGCGAAGCCTCATAATACTTGCTAACGATAATACCGCTAACGATGTTACTGCAGCCTCCTCAAGCATTGAAAATTTGCCAAAAGTTGTTTTGACTGCGAACGAAGGTAAACCAAAGTTATTTGCTTTCATGGACAAAAAGCTTACTCGTAACATTGGAGTGATGAATTGATTTAACCTATCTGGGATTCATCGTCAATAACATAAGTTAAATCAGCGTAGAAATTAAGAGAAGAGTATTGATTAATAGCAGATGTTATTACGACCTAAGCAAATAATTTAATGACGAAAGCTTCTGAGCGACGCCGAAGAGTCCATACCGAACTCCGTAAGAAATAACATCCTTCGCAGATACTATCAAAATTTATGGGAATGACAAAAAGAAGTGCAGAACTTCTAATTAGGTAACAATTTTTATGGACATGGCGTCAAACATTTTCTACAAACAGTATAAATAGAAATGTATGCACATTCTTCGATGATTCTCCTAAACTGTAAAATAATTTCTGGCCGATTTAGTCACATAGAATAGAAAAATGGAGCAGCGAGTCGGCTTTGACCTTAAATATATTTTGTAACTGTTCACAAAAGTATTTCTCATTGAAGTGGATACAACATTTTTCAGAACTTATACTTAAATAGAGCCCTTTAATATTACCGACAGTTCGAACTCTGTGTCACACTGAACCCATCAACTTCTTAGACAAAGCTTTACCGGAATATGACCTTGAGAGCCAGAATGGAAAAAAGATACACGTTTTTTTAAATACTTCTTACAAACTTTTACTGTATAGCAGGCACCATAATTAAATTCGAAACGCCAATTTGAAACACAATTAAATTCGATAATAATTTTAATTTACGCCAATTTCTGGAATCTAAATCAAAAATGTACTGACCTTTTATTCTGATTCCGATAATCAAATCAGAATGGTATTGCATTTTATTTCTGTTTTATACATCCAACACGAAATTACAAACAATTTAGGCGTTAATTCTTGCGTCCGAGACGAAATTACGAGCAATTTCGATTCTGATTGAGTATATGAAACCTCTTGTTTGTAATGTAAGTTAAACTTTTAAATTCAGATTGAGTATATGAAACCTTTTGTTTGTAATGCATTTAAAACTTTCAAATTCAAATTAAAAAAAAAAAAAAAAAACAAATAAAAAAAATAAATAAATAAAAATAAAAAAATAAAAAAAATAAATAAATAAAAATAAAAAAATAAAAATAGAAAAAAAAATGCAGGATAGAATTGCTGACAGCTGAGAGTCTGGTATCGCAACTTCAGAAATAATAAATTATTTAAAGAATTCGCCGTTCCTTTTTTTTCCCGCCAGGCCTTTTTTTTTGTCAAGTAAGGAAACTACATTTGTTTTCAGTTCTTATCCAGACTAAAAAACGAAACTGCATAAAACTATATTTTCGTTTCAGGTTCCACAACCAAAATATCTATTTCATTATGTTCCGACAGAGAACGGAATCACCGTAGGTTTCTAATTCCGCTTCAGGTAAAAAGCGAATTATTGTGTTTCGAATATTAGTAAGAAAAAAAGTTTCTAATGTACTTTTAAATAAATTTACAATACCTAAACCGAAACAAAACTGAACATACATGAGGGTCCCTGCGTTATAAATTCAGATTCAGACTCATTAAGCATAAGGTCGCATAATAAAAACAAGTATGGATGAAGATTTCTATGCGAGAGGCATGTTGAAATTACTTTCAAAATGGTATCAAGTTATTGAACAAAATGGTGGATATTCGATCTTAATCGGATCATTCCAACTGTGCTAAATAAAGCCTTCAATGTCATGCAAAAATAATAGATTTCATTTTTACCACACCATCCATGTTTTATGCCCTAAGAGAAACTCAATTTCTATTAGTTTAATATGGAAGAATAACCTTTGAAATCACGTTTCTTGAAAAGACAAATTCGAACAAACCTTGAGACTGAAACTTTAAAATAATTTGGTCTTTACAATTTCCTAATCCTAACTCATAAATCATTTCTGACAATTATGGTCTTTGCGGCCGATATCTTCCAAAAATAGCCCATCACTATCCGTCAGCGACGACTTCATCACTGCCATCTCACCGGTGACCACCACACGTTGCATTCCATCAGCCAAGCGTGTGATTGTGTTTCGCCCCCGGAACATGTAATGATGGTGGATTTGTGAAAAGTCAACATTTGTTAAACTCGACAAAACATTCCAGCCACGATTACAATTGAGTTGTTTTCCTTTCCTCCATCGCTATCTATCATTGCGGACTCAAGTTTATTTTTATTCAATAATCTTAAGTAAATAAATAAGAAAGAAAGAAGAAACAAAAAAAAACGAAAACTAACCAGCCAACAACTCAAGTGAAGACAGAAAAGAAAGTAAAAGCAAATATAGTCGAATCGAGACATTTCTTCTACGATTAAATCGGGCGGGAACTCTGGCGTAATCGTGATGAAGAAAACTCTGGTGGTCGACAATAAATGCTGGCTGGTGGTGGCAGTGGTGGTCAATAACTTTCGTGTTCGGATTCTGATACGAATTTCATCGTGTGTTTGTCCAATGCGTTCTCAGGCCGCTCAGACAATCGAACAGACAAACACGCATATGGGTCTGTCTGATTGTCACTGACTGACTGATGGAGTGTCGTCACTGAACGCGAGAATAACAAGATTGTCGTTTGTTTCACTTATGGAAGACATTCCACGCTGGTCAGCCACAGCAAAACTAAAGACAACAAAAGTGACCACTGGACAGACGGTTAGACAGAATGACAGACGGACGCACTTCTTAGTGCACACACATGAGTTTAGCTAAAAACAATGTAATGGCTAAACGTGAGCGATATCGACGACATAGTTATGGGATGTTGATGGCTTCGAAGCCGCTTAAATTTTCATGATATTTTCTTGATTTTATTAGCTTTGAAACTTTTGCCCTGGACGAAAATGACCGATCGACCAGACGGCCGCAAACGACATTGGCAGTTCATTTTGTCTTCTAAAGAGGGGGTTAGTGAGGAAGAGGTTATACTCGCAAGTGCTTCTAAAATGTAATAAACAAAATAATTGAGAATAGAACTTAGACAAACTGAAGAATGGAAAGAGAATGGAACACAGATCACATGGAATGAATTACCGAAGTAAGTATACGATGCATTGTATAGGCAAAGATGGTGCAGCATTTAAATATTTGTTAGCGATTTTTCCTAAAATTTCATATGCTAAAATCAAAGAAGTCATATTTGCTGGATCAGGAAGCTATTGAATGATGAGAATTTTTCACAATGTTTATTAGAGAAAGAATATGCAGCCTGAAAAGAGCATCGTGAACAGTTTTCTTGGAAACGAAAAAAGTGAAAACTACAGACAAATTGTTGGTAAATTATTGAAAAATTAGGACGAATTATGCGTACGAATATCACTCATAATGCGTTTTCTTTATTCGCATTTAAATTTTTTTCCACAAAACCTAAATGCGTTGAGCGACGAACAAGGAGGGCGTACTTACCAAAACTGAATGAAAATTGAAAGAAATTATCAAGGCTTTTGGGACAAAAGTCTGGTGTCAGACTCTAATAAGTGAAACCTCACCAACAAAATACAAACAACGTTCAAATAACGCCATTCACTGTTCAAAGCTTATTGATTTTTAAATAAATTCATGATTTTTTATGTAAAAAACAAATAAAATTATATTTTTTTGTAACTCGAAAGCGTGATGTGATAGAGAGAAACCAATTGCAGATTCGAATTCAGCTCACCAAATACCCTAAGAAAAATATTTGGTTGCTTCAGTCCAAAACATTGTTGGCTAGTGTAATTGTGACCTGTATTACATTTACAGGAATACAGAAGGGC
This sequence comes from Philornis downsi, assembly GCA_019455685.1. Lineage (NCBI taxonomy): Eukaryota > Metazoa > Arthropoda > Insecta > Diptera > Muscidae > Philornis > Philornis downsi. The sequence goes on along the minus strand of JAHXMU010000146.1, from coordinate 729,293 downwards.
AGAAAGGTAGAAAGACGGACAGACTATCGCCAAATTTCATGAGAAAGAACTTACACTTACATATTTACGTCTTACATACAGCAGTATTGTGCTAATATAGAACGTGCATATTCAAAAAATAGATTAAAAAATAAATACAAAAGGTATGGTCAAAATAAATCTAAGACATTGTAAAGTAATAAATGGAGTTTATTTTTTAAAAATAACATCATCTAAATGGTGACCCTCTCTGCGACGGCACTCCTCTAACCGCAAACGAAAATTATTGAAAACTTTCTTCAGTAATACTGGTGTAATGGCTGCCATTTTACCACGGATATTCTCCTTGAGCTGAACGATGTTTCTTGGATTATTACTGTAGACTTTGTATTTGAGGTATCCCCACAAAAAAAAAAGTCAAGAGGCGTCAAGTCTGGACTACGTGGGGGCCATGGAATATCACCTCTTTTCGAAATCAGTCTGCCAGGGAACATCTGCTTCACCACCGCCATGGAGTCATTTGATGTGTGACAGGTAGCTCCATCTTGTTGGAACCAAGTTCTGGGATTCACTATTCTTAAACTTTCAATTTCTGGAGCCAAAAATCCGTCCAACATCTCAACATAGCGTTCCGTGACTGTGACGTTTTGGCCCCGCGCATTTTCGAAGAAAAAAGGACCAATTATTCCTCTGCCAGAGATTGCTTCCCATACTGTCACTTTAGGACTATGCAATGGTTTCTGGTTTTTGATTTTGGGATTTTCACTGTTCCAGTAACTACAATTTTGACGGTTTACGAACCCATTCATAAGGAAATGAGCCTCGTCAGAGAAAAGGATATTGTCAAAATTGGAAAATCGATTAAGCATTTCATTAGCAAATGCGAGCCTTGCTATGAAGTCAGACTCTTTCAATTCTTGTGTTAATTGCAGCTTATATGGATGCAGTTTAAGATCCAATGCTAAAATTCGTTTCAAACTTCGTCGCGATAATTGTAAGACAGACGATCTCTTGCGAGTCGACATTTGGATTTGGATGGATTTCCTCGTACTGACTCCATAACTCTCTCAACATTGTCTTCAGTCCTAGATGTTCTTGGGCGACCATTTGCTTGTGGTTTAAATGTTGAACCGGTCTCTTCAAAACGCTTTACCCATATTTTAATTAAATTAGCACTCGGAGCTTCACTAATTCGCCGTAGTCCATATTCAGCACAATATAGTCGCCTAGTAGCAATATATGAACGAGAGTTCTCGTAAAATGCACGCACGCAAAATGCGCGACGCTTCCCCTCGAAGTGATTCATAGCGACTAAAACTCCATGAGCCCGCCAACCCAACGATGTAGGCGCCCACCCGCTCGCGGCTTTTCTACCCCGCAAAAAAAGATGATGCAATATGCACGTTCTATTGCGCCACCCTGTACGAGTACGTGACGTAGGGCATAGTGACTCTAAGTAGATTCATCTAAATACGATTAGGTCGTATCCTTTTGATTTTTTGTGCTTTGATGTTGTTTGTCATAAACGCTGGTTTTTTCCTTTCGAAATCCTATCTGTCGAGTCTGCCACTTATATACCACGTACTATACGTGTCGTAGGGTATAATAACTGTAAGTGAATCCATGTAAATTCTATTGGGTTGTATCCTTTTGCTTTTTGCTGTTTGTCATAAACGCTGGTTTCTTCCTTTCGAAATTATAAGAGTGACGATGGTTGTTTGCTCACAATATTAATCGCCTAAACTTGTTCGCCTAGTAGTATTAAAATGACTTAAACGCCACTCCAGACTACCAGAATAAATAACTACCCACATTTTTAATTTTTATACTCAAAATATTTTACCACATTCCGGTTTTTTGAAAAACACTCGAACTGTCCGAAGACATTTTACATTGGCATACTTTTTCCCATCCGTCCACAGCAATTTGGTCTTGCATCGTTCCCCTATTTCAGCCATTACATCTTTTGATCTGGTTTCATTTTACCTACACTTTTCCGGCTACATGATCTGGCTATTAGCGTGTTCGTACATTAACATATGACATACATCCAAGCATCTGGATGTAAATGCACGGACTCGTATATCCAATCTACTATCTATCTTCATGCCATTCTGCTGGTCATGGCCAAGAAAATGTTCACTTCAATTTATGTTTCACACTTTGACGTTCATTCTGTCAAAGATTGACTTATATTGACAATAATTAGAAAAAGAAAAAAAAAGAAAAAACAAAATATAAAAATATAATATGAGGCTGTCAGTGGAGAGAGAGGAATTGGCTGCATTCTAGTTGAGGAAATTGACAGTTTCCGCTGTGTAAATCATGAGTGTTAAGAATACTTAGCTTAAAGGTTTGCATTAATATGCAAGAGTTATACGAAAGTAGTTGGAAAAGTTTAGAACAGCAGCAGAAGCATTTAAACGAAGATATGGCAAATATGAAATTAGTTTCAACTGAAGTGCAAAAAGTTATTAACTTGGCAACCATTTGAAATGGATTTTAATATTAAAAGAAAATTGAAGAAAAATACAAAATTCCATATCAATGGAAATAATAGTGAAACTGAATCAAGTATTGGCAAGAACTTGTGCTAACACATAAATGTGTTCACACGAAACAATTTAACTTGAAAATAAACAGCAATAATATTTTCAGTTGCTTTTCAGTGGTGGAAAATATTCGTAATGTAAAATTTGTAATGGTTACTTACAAATAAAAGTAAATCGATATTAAAACCATGTCTGCAGAAGCGGAGTACAGCAGATTTGTCCAGTATTTTAGAATGTGAATTAGGGTCGACTATATTTGTATACAAAATTGCAATTTTCAACACTTTTTCACAGGAAAGTTGGCAAAATATAACATGTACTAAGAATAATTCCAATATCCTTGTACTACATTGAAGATTAGAATGATTCAATTTTTCAAATACACACTATTTTGTTGGTTAACTCGTTGCCATTTTAAAGATAATTCCATTATGCCCCTATCATGGAAGTCATCGTCTCCTTTTGGCTAAAAGCAAGGAAAATTGATTTCCATAAGCTTCTCTTCAAGAAAATTTTTCCTCAGCAAAATCATTAAACAAGAACAGATAGTAGTCGTTTGGTGTCAGAGTCCACGGGGGTTTAACGTGAGTCTCGCCGTGAAGATTTTACGCACAGTGTGCGACACACTGGGCATATTACAATACGATTGCCAACGCCCCCCTGGGACAGCCAGGTAAAAACTTGGACTATCTAGGAAAAGGAGCTGACAATTTTGGCGCTACCGCAATTGTCAGTCCTTTCTTCGCAGCCAGGAAATACCAAATTGATTATGCTAGTATGGAAAATAATCCCCATTGGCGGAGGTGAGGCCTATCTTACCACCTCTGCTACTCTATGGGTCTGTAGCACCCGGTTGCAATGCAACTCCGCATTCGAGCACAGAGTCTCTACCAGCGATTTTGGTATCAACCACAGCCCGCGTGATGCTTCCAGTATAGGGGTCCTACACCAAATGATCAGGCGAGAACTCAGTCCCGAATCCTCCTGATCCCCACGCCACTGGCCAAACTCACCAGTTGAAGCTGCACAGCAAAGTAAAAAGCAAAGCTACTACCAAATGGTTATTTATACATCATACTTCATGGGATTGGTCGCACTGTAGCAAAAGAGTAGAGACTGAACATTTTTACTTACCTGCAGACACGGAGATCCTAGGCAAATAGAACGGTCAACACTACATTGCAAGGATCCTCATATATGTTGACAATTTCAACCATTTTGGATTGTCAGTTTGTTTTTGACAGATAAAAAGGTTAGTCGTGTTTTAGTGTGCTCTTCGATTTTTACTATTCGAAAAAATTTATCAAAGAAACTGTATTAAGTTTTGTGTAAAAAATGAAATTAAATGTGCAAAGACATTTGAAATGTTGACTGTGGCGTTTGGCGAGTATATTATGAGTATGTGGTATAACCCGTTTAAGGAAGGCCGAGAAGATGTCAATGACGATGCTCTTCCTGGTCGTCCGAGCACGTCAACAACCGATGAAAACATTGAAGCAGTGAAGAAAATGATTTTGGATAATCGTCGAATCTCTATTAGAGAGGTTGCTGATGATGTTGGCATATCGTTCGGCTCATGCCAATCACTTTTTACGGATGTTTTAGGCATGAAACGCACGGCAGCGAAGATTGTTCCAAAATTGCTAAATTTTGAGCAAAAACAACGTCGCATGGACATCGCTCAGGAGCTGTTGAACGTCGTCAACGACGTTCCAGATTTCCTCAAAAAGGTCATAACTGATGACGAATCATGGGTGTATGGCTATGACATTGCAACCAAAGCCCAATCATTCCAATGGAAGCAGCCAGAAGAGCCAAGACCGAAAAACGCACGTCAATTTCGGTCAAATGTGAAGGTTTTGCTCACTGTTTTCTTCGATTGCAATGGCGTGGTGCATCATGAATTTTTGCCACAAGGTCGTACGATCAATAAGAAATACTACCTTGATGTTGTGCGCCGTTTGCGCGAAGCAATTCGTCAGAAACGCACAGAATTGTATAAAACCCAATAATGGATTTTGCACCATGATAACGCACCAGCTCACACATCGATGCTAGGGCGTGAGTTTCTGGCCAAAAACAAAACCGCAATCATGCCTCAACCACCGTATTCACCGGACTTGGCCCCCGCATAAACATTGTTTTTGATATCCTTTAGCAATAGAAGAAGGACGGACGTTATGTAGTAACGATAATAAACAGAAAATAATGAAGAAAAATTATGAATTTGCATGAAATTTCTTCGACAGAGTGATGGTGCAGATTGTAAGGATTTCTCCCCTATAAACAAACATTTCCCTAAATGAAATCTGTCTGTCCGCACTGCCATCAACGTAATTTCCTTGTCCTTGTCTCAACTCAACTCAATTCGATACGATTTTCAAACAGCATTTGAAAAGGAGAGAGGAATTCAAAATAAAACAGAAAACCAAAACTTTACCAAAAGTTGTATACTTTTTCATAATTCCGCAAATTGTTGGTATTTGCTTTGCTGTGAAAATACTTTTTGGTAAACAAAAACTCTTCTGTTTCTGCGCTTATACTCAGGGATGCACTTTATTACAATAAGAACCCCTGCTCCGAACTGTTTCACTCGATGGATTCCAAAGCATAAAGTGGAACAATGAAAACGGAATCCTTGGATCGTCAAAACAATATAAAACAGAAGCCGTTATAGAGAATGCAGTGCCAGAAAGTGATGATGGTGGTGGTGGTGGTAGTGGTGGTTGTTGAATAACATTCAAGAGGGATGACTGAATGCAAAACCAAAGGTTTGAGTTCAAGATGCACTAAAGGTTCTTGAAGCGCATTTGCTGCATTTGCACACTATTCAAAACAGTAGCCAGAAGACTTTAAACTCATAATTGAAGGATTTCAGCTGGAATCTCTTTCTCCTTGAAACAGATTATTCGCTTTGTTATAAAAATTTCCCTTAGACGCGCAATGAAATGAATATCTGCATGTGAATTTATCAAGTATTAGCGAAATTAGTCATTGTCATTGTTACCACTCAGGCGACAGAGACAATAACCGACTGAATATCTGTGACTAAAAGATGTCGCTTTTCTCTCTCTTCCTTCGCAGCGAAAAGTATCTCAAGCATTTAATAGTGTCATTAAAAGTGGTAACATTTCGTGTCATTGTCTGTTACTGCTACTTCTCGTCTTTAATGTTGTTAACTGTTGTGGGGCTGTCACTCGCATAGCGTCATCGTTAGCTTCTCCTCCTCGGCAGAAGAAGAACAAGTAGAAGAGTTGATAAGTTGGGTGCCACCATCACCTTGTGACTTGTTAAAGTGTTTGGAAGACAAAAGCACTCAGGCCTGAAACTGTAAGCAGCAGCAACCGCCACCACTACCACAGCTACATGAAAAGGCTGTTGGGCCAACTAACTATTGTGGATAGCGGCGGGGTTTTGACTTTACTAGAATCTTCACTTTCCGCTGCAACTTTTTGTAGTGTTTTTTTTTTGCCCTTGTTGTTGGTAGCTGCAACATCTCCAACTGCAACTTTTCGAGTGGCAAACAAAGAGTGCATATATAAATAAGCCATGAGCAAATTAGCTACTAAAAAAGGAAAACTAGTTTATTTTTCCCCCAAAGACAAAACTGGAAAAGAAACCAACCTTTTTCTGTATTTTTATCAAGAATTATCATATATTTGCAAATACAGCGAGGAGAGTGGCTGCTGCAATATTTTGCAAATTGACTGTTTAGACAGAATTTTAAGTGAAAGAAAAGGTAGATGACTTAACATGTTCACTTCAGTTTAGAATGCTCTGTTTCCGGGCGTCTTTTCAATAGACTCTTTCTATACGAAAAGTTTTTTAGTTAAAACATTCCTCTAATGAAAGTTTAACACTCAAAAATATTTTTCTCAAATAATAAAGTGGTTTTAAAGTTACGTCCCTCTAACGAAATTTGCTATTGTAATGTTTTTCACTATGGGAACCAACTGCCAAAACAATTTTTATAAAAAACTGCTTGTTTTTAGATATCAATACAGTCAGAAATATAATTTTGAACTATTAAATGCGCAACTAAGTTCCCGCTGTTTGCCAATAGGTGGCGCCAGCTGTAAGTGATAGTCGATTCTGCCATAACCTAAACGTCATAAGCCAAGCTTAGGCATATAGTAGACATACCGCCTCAGCACAATAGTGACTTTCTTTTGACGTCATATTCTTTTGGTTGTGTGAATATTTGTGATTATGAGTCAAATAATCGTCATGTGCAGGTAGTATTGATTTTCTCCTTTCAATCGAAGAAAACGGCGGCTGAAGCTCATCTAGAGCTTCAAAACGTTTAAGGAGATTCTACTTTAAGTGAAACAACGTGTCGAGATTGGTCCGTTGCTTTCAAGACGGTGATTTTGATGTTGATGACCGCTCGCGTGAAGGAAGACGAAAAACCTTCGAAGACACTGAATTGACGGCATTGCTTGATGGGGATCCGTGTCAAACGTAGGTAGAGCTTGCTTCAGTATTAGGAGTTACCCGCCAAGCCATTTCCAGGCGATTTCGTGCATTGGGAATGATTCAAAAGCAAGGAACTTGGATTCCTTATAAATTGAAGTCTTATGACATTGATCGTCGTTTTTTCACCGACAAAAAGGAAGGGTTTTCTTTATCGTATTGTAATGGGTGATAAAAAATGGATTCATTACACCAATCCAAAGAAAAGAAAGTCATTGCGGCTGCCCGGTCATGCTTCTACGTCGTCGCCTCGGCCGAATATTCACGCTGCGAAGGTTATGCTCTGTATTTGGTGGGATCAGGTCGGTGTTATTTATTACGAGCTGTGGAAACCAAGTGAAACCGTCACTGGGGATCGATATCGACTTTAATTAATGCGATTGAGCCGAGCTCTGCGCGAGAAACGCCCACAATACGCGGAATGGAACGAAAAAGTGACTCTTCAGTATAACAACGCTTGGCCCCACAAGGCCAAGCCCGTTAAAACCTACCTGGAAATGCTGAAATGGGAAGCCTTAACCTATCCGCCATATTCTCCAGATATTGCTCCATCGATTATCATGTTTCGATAATAAAGTTGCATTTGTTATATAATAAAAAGAAAAACAGCGAGAACTTAGTTGCTCAACTAGTAGTTTTGAGTCAAATCGCCTCGAATTGTGTAAAATTGATCTCCATATGGCGCCAAGTATCTTCCACAGAGAAAAATAATAAACAGAGGCCGCATTTGTCTCTGGAGTGAATTTAGTTAAGTCTGAGCACTAACTCAAGGGCAAAAATTTGTACGCTCAGGCTCTCTTTCATAACATGGAATTTTATTGTTTAGATTTTTATAAAACCACATGCAATTGTTTTCATATGTTAGTATTCACATTTCAATAATCTATGAAAATAATAAAAAAATTATGCTAAATTATCGAAATACTGAACAAAGAGAGCAGGCAAGAGAACAGTAGTAGTTAGTTCTCCGGCCGCTCTAAGTGTCTCAATTTTCACTTCAAATACAATTTTTCTCTGTTTGTCTCCTTCCTCAAGTAAGAAAAGTAGGAAAATTATTCGAAAAATGTTGCGTACGCACTATTTTCATTTTCATATTTGATATTTCAAATCAAATACAATTTAATCAATTTAGGTTCCACTTATTCGTTTCAAGTAAAATTTACAAGTATTGAGTAGATTCGGTATACTTATTTTGAGTGTGTTTTCAACCCAAATTCAGTAGGAGTTTCTTTTGAGTGTAAAAAAATTTCACTTAAATTCTGGCCTTTGCCCGAAATATGATTTCTCTGTTCATTTGTGAAGAAAGTGCATCCTTTGATAGGATTTAGTATTCTTTTTAATTTTTTTTTTTTCAAAATTTGCAGAATTTGCTTATTTTATACTATAGGGTAGAGCATAAGTAACGCTAAGATTTGATGAGTGAATAAATTTTTTGTTTAAGTTTTTTTTTCGTCTCTTTACAGAATTAACTAAATAATAATTGGGAAATTTATGATGGAAAGACTCAGCACAGAACAAAGAACCAAAGTTGTTCAATTTTACTTTGAAGGTGAGGTGAGGTCGATAATTCACATCATATCGAAATTGCTTTCATGTTTGAAATGCTCCTAGCGCTCCAACAATTGACCGATTGGTTCAGCGTTTTGGGCAACAAGGGGCTATCTGTAATCGTCTGCGTGCTGGAAGGCATCGTGCAGTTCGAAATGAGGTAACCATTGTTCTAGTGCAAGCAAGTATTGAGGAAAACTCCGAAACTTTCCAGGCGACGTTTTCAGCAGTTAGAGAAGTCTAGGCGGTCTTTGCTAAGAACTTTTCATATGTTACATCTTTTCCCATATAAGATGCAATTGGTTCACGAGTTAAAACCAAATGATGCACGTTCAATATAGTCGCCGTTAACGTTACTTATGCGCCACCCTTTATAATGGAATCATGCCCTAAGAGAGTTGGCCTAAAAAACAAGTCATTTTTGTTCTATTTCTATTATTGTGCCACAACAACAACAGTTAATCAGAACTAATCATAAATTATAATCATTAATCAGAATTAATCGTCTGAATTTTACACTCGTAAAAAGTACAAAGAGTACAAAACCGAAAAAAGAGATTATATTACACTCAGAAAAAAATATCCTTGTTGAATGAAATTTTAAAAATGGATATGTTTAGAATGGTCCATATTTTCCCCAGCCATTGAAAACCTTAAGGTAACCACACTAATGTATTTTTTTGGGATAAATATATATAAATTCGTCATTTCTAGTCGAGTTCTAGTTGAGTCAAATATTTTCTGCGATATTTACATGCTCTTGCTAAACTTTCACGTGCGAACGTAATATTTTTAAGACGTTATACTTTGACAAGACTACTATTTTTTTCAGAAATAAACATACCGAACGAATTTTACTCATAAAGCCATAGCTATTTGCTAAAAATTTTAGCAATAATTTAGTTTTTGTAAAAACAGAGACATAAACGATAGCTAAAACCATATTTTCGATAAACTGTCAAATACTGACACAATTTCCAAGTGTAGTATGTGAGTCTAATTTCTCTAAGTGTATGTTCTAGAAAGATCATCAAAACCGCTCCCAGAACATTCAAGTATGATATATGTAATCTCTTTCCCTCTTTATCTGTGGTTGGGACTTCTCTAGAATTACATTTACGACAGTATGTTATGTTTGTTCCTCTCACTCCCATTATATAGTATATTGTTATCTCCTTTTCACTTGTTATGTAAATAAGAACATTCTAGAATTAAGTCTATGATATACAACACTATTCTGTACATATAAATATGTCTATCTTTGTTGCACCCATTATGTAAATATGTGTTCTCTCTGAAATATTGTAGCATATTCTAGAATAAGTCGTTTTTGTATAAATAGAGCAACTTTGTACGTTTGAAGGAATTAATACAGTTGACGTTGATGTGGAAATGCGTTCCACGATACAAAACAAGTCCCAGAATTATTACGTTTTGCAGAAAGGTTCCCCTAAGGACAATGGTTTCTTATTCGATTTCAGATTCCAAACAAATTTGTTAAATACATTTTAATCTATCCATTTTTAATCCGGTGCAAGATCGGATTATCTTGCTAATAGAATACGATTCAAAAACTTGCAAAATTGATTTTACTAACACAGTTGGCTGGACGGAAGGCTATTTCGATATTCATCAAAATACCATCTTCAGCGCCCTTAGCTATTTGTGTTTTGTCGAATATCATCGCCACCTTAAGGATCTATCACTTCACAAAACAATTGAGAAGTTTTGCCCACCGGTACGAAAATGTTTTCAACGAAGAGCACAAGTAAAATATCTCACGTTCTTGTCGTTCATGTGTTTAAAGAACACAGTTGCATAGAAGTTGTTTATGGCACAAATGCCAACAAACATAGATTTATGAGAAGCTAGACAGACAGTGTATCTTCAGCGTTTTATAAATTACCTATCTTCGAATTCAAATTTGTATACATAAAATTGTAATGTAAGTTAGAGCAAAACAGAAATTCATTATTTTTTCCAATAGATGGCTTCAATACTGGGTATCTCGTTACGCTAGATGGCGTTAGAAAGATTAGATTTCGTACTTTTGTGCAAAAAACTCAAAAACTGCCCAGACAGTGTTGTTGTGATTGCTTGATTCAGCATTGTTTGAGCGTGCATCAAAAATGAACACCAGCAAAGATGAAGGCGAAAACGCAAGTCAAGCCAGGTGAATAAGACTGGATATAAAAACAGTACGAAGTTTGGATGCCAAACGAATTAACACAAAAAGAGAAACCTCATGGACTGAGTTTCCATCTGCGAATCGCTACTGAATCACAACAAAATCGTCTTATTCCTGAAGCGGATGGTGACTGGTAATGAAAAATGGCTCACTTACGGCAAGGTCAAACGAGTCAGAAACAGTGGCCCAGTCATGATTAACGGTCAAGTAGGTTTTATTGGATGTTTAGTGGGATTACAAATTGCTCTCCTACGGTCAGACTCAATTCAAAGCTATAATATCAACAATTGGACCATTTCAAGGAAGTTATGGCCCAGAAGCAGCTAGCTTTAGCCAATAGGAGAAGAACTGTGTTCGAGATCCTCTGATATACTTTGTTTGGGAGCCTTTATGCATGCATTACTACTTGTTCCTGTCCATGGCGAACGATTTTGCTGGTGAAAAATTTGCCTCAAGAGAAGATTGTACCTCCCATTTAGAAAGATATCGAAACCTCAATAAACAACATCGAAGTTCGATTCATATTAAGGCAGCCCTAAAGGAAACAAAAATTGGTACTTTTGAAAATATATTGAAATACATTCTCATAGCGATTGTCAACGTATAATTTCAAAAGACTGAAGGCAAATTATAATTTTATTTTATTATTATTTTATTTTTATTCGGGACTGACTATAGTGTCAACAATTGAACCATTTGAAGGAAGTTATCGCTCAGAAGCAGCCAGTTTTGGCCAATAAGGGATGAACTGTGTTCAAGATGCTCTGATGCCTTGTTCGGGAGCTTTTTATGCATGCATTACCACCCGTTCCTGCCTATGGCGAACGATTTTGCTGGTAGAAATTCGCCTCAAGAGAAGATTGTAAACATCAACTGTCCTAGTTTTGTGCCTTTAGGGACAAGAGTTTCTATAAGAGAGGCATAATGGCGTTATCTTCAAAATGATAACCAGTTGTCGAACAAAACGATGCATATTTGACCTAAATGGAATCAATCTGACTATGCTAAATAAAGCATTCAAGAACATGCCATAATAATGGTTTCTTTTTACTACAAATATCTCTAGATCATTTACCTGCAAAAATATGTTTGATCTCAATTTTTTAGGTTGACAGCAAAAAGTAAAAGCATCATTTCCTAGCCCTCCCCTCGTACATGTTAATCCGTGTAAATACAGATGAACTGCAGATGCTGTGCTATCAACACCACATAAACACAAATAATAAAAGACAACAAAAGTCCAACCGTAAACTGTTAAATACCAGTAGTTTTTTTTCAGGCTTTTTCGTTCTTTATAATGATTCTGAGATCTCGAACCATTAAACGTCTAACACGGACCATTTGCGCTAACAACAAATGTTTAACAAGCAGGTCAACGCTAAGAACAGAAGAGTTGGCAGCCTGATCTTGAGGTTTTAATGTGTGCGAAACGGAAACCTTCACGGTCCACAGACGAACGCCTTTATTTATACGAGTAGTGGTAGAACTAAGTCCGTCGGTCTGTCCAGACGATGAGATAGATGATCTTGACTGTGTTCTCGAGAAAAACAAACAGACAAGCATCCTCCTTTGAGATTGGCTTAAACGCTCTACGCGATGTTTAAACTGCGTTTAATTCGTAAACATTAGTTTTCTCTAAGATAATTTAAGTGGCCAGCAGCAGACGAAGCAAAAAGATGAAACGACGGGTCGCGCGGCAAGACAAGATGATTTTCAACATGCAACCTTACAAATTGCTGGTTAAATGGCTGTCAGCTCTGTCCAGGAGTAGTTAGTGGTGGCTGTGGCATGGATGGTGCTGATGGATATATGGTTACACTGAAATCTAACACTTGCATCTTTTCATCGTGCTCATCGCTAATCGTTGTGGCAGAGATTTTAAGTGACTAAGCGTGTTTGCTAAGCTAGGTTTTGCATGAGCTCAGTCGTCTGCTGTTGGCCAGCAATGGATTTAGAATTTAAATAAACCGAAAAGATGTTTAAAAGTAAATGAAATTAAAATGAAGCACTTTTATAATTCAATATATACGTCATGTTTGTAAAACTCTAATATTCATATAAATTTTAAGCATTATTAAGATTTGCATTACATTTTTAAATCAAATTCTTCCCATGATTTTGGACGTGGACAAAAAAATCCAACGTTTTCATCAGGATTAATTTTTAAGGCCAAACAAACACTGTTGCTTTAAGCCACCGATAAGATAGAAAAGCAAACTCCCAAATGGATGAAAAATAACAAGAGAATTCGATTTAAAGCTTTTTATCTTAATTGTTTACCTACAGATGCAAAAAAAAGTAAATAAATATCGTTTCTTCAACATCATCGTGACAGTATAAATTACGTGACTTATTGAACACGGATTATGGCCACACCACAGCTAAGACGACAAATTCAACACGCACACATCTGGCTGGAGCTCCGAGCGGTGCGGTTGCTGGTCAATAAAGAGGGAAGTGTACAAAATCTATTGCAAACACTTCTCCAGGGTTTCTGCTCGTTGTACTTCACTCCAGGGTCTCTAACAACTCCTACTCATGCTCCTCCAGACCAGACCAGCTATAGACTTTTTTGTACCAATGGGCAGCTGCTGGACAATAATTGACGAATGTGACGATGATGAGGAAAATGTTCTACTTGTTACCTACAGGGTTATGGCTCACAAACGTTGTGGGGAAAAAAACTTTAGTAGATAGAAAAAAAAAACCAAAGTTCAATTATGATTAACGAGCAATTCTCAATGCATCTCCTTCTACCTAGTGGGGGAGGGGAAACACGAGAACATTCCTGGACACAAGGAAAACTAGGTTCAGGGTCCATTACACTGGCAGGCAGCCAGCCATAAGTGTATTACCACCGGACAATTGAGAATCTATAACAATGAAGTGTCCGTTGGAAAGTGTGATACTTTAATGATGACGATGACGACGACGACGACGACGACGAAGACGATGGTAATGGGATAATGGTGGTGGAGGTGAACGATGATGACAATGTAGCTGAAAATGGGTATGGAGGAGAGTGTGATTCCTGGGTATAATTCACTTTACTCCAATTCAAGTTGATTTCGCATTTGAATTGTATCCAGGGAATGCAGAACAATGCTCGACAACATAGAAAATATTTCATGTAAGACCATCAAACGGAAGTGCAATCGTTTGAGTGATAGATGGACAGATAGATGGCTGGTCGGCCTTTGGATGGATGGATGGATAGATGGATGGATGGATGGACGGCTAGATATGTAGATAGGCAGTCAGCCAGACAGATCGAAAGATGGGTGTATGAATGTTTAGCAGAATGGATAGGTGGCGGAGAATGTATTGACTAGTTACTTGGTTTAACATTCATCCATAGTCCGATATATGACGGACAGCCTTTGGTTTAATGTGGCTTTACTGATGGTGGTTGTTGTTGTTGTTGTTGCTGCTGCTGCTGCCGCTGCTCTGTGCAATAGCTTTTCTATAATTGTTTAGCATACAAAACTTTTGTAGTAGTTCCTGTTGCCAGCACAATGGTTTGAAGGAGAAAATTATGTGGTAAAAAATACGGTGGGGGTAAAAATTGAATTAAACTAGAAAATAACATTTAATCAAATCTATGTAGATGTCAAATCTACAAATTTCAGGATTCAGTATAATGCAAACAAACACGAGTATTATATAAATGAAATAATATGATTTTGGTTCTTAATTCGGTTGAAGACAGTTTTTCTATTAGCAACTAGCTGTCCCGGCAAACGTTGTTTTGCCTTCAAAATGCCTTTTGTATTAGTAAAATAAAAATTAATTGCAAAAATCTCGTCTCCAACGCCATCTATCACTTCAAATAAAACCTTTTAAACCTTCCGGAATCCGGTCCAACCGTTCTCGAGCTTTAGCGAGACTAACGCACAGCAATTGATTTTTATTTTTCTATTAGCAATTATTTATCTCGCTAACTGAATATAATTCAAAACCTTGCTAAATAGATCATATTGACATAGCTGGCTGGACGGATAATTATTTTGGTATTCGCCAAAATACCATCTTCAGTGCCCTTAGCTGTTTGGGCTTCCTCGAACATCATCATTGTTATGTTAAGGGTCTATAAATTTACAAAACAATTGAGAAGTTTTGCTACGAAAACGTTTTCAACGAAGAGCAAAAGTTAAATACAACTCGATTATCACAAGTTCTTGCCTATGCATGTGTTTAATGGACACAGTTGCATAGAAGCTGCTGTTGACAGAAATGCCAACAAACACAGCTTAATGAAATAATTTTCGGCTGAATTGGTGGTAGAACAAGAGGTACTTCAAGGTACCTCCTCTATAGGAAGATAATGAAACCTCGATAAACAAAGTCAAAGTTCGATTCATACCTATATGCAGTCCTAAAGAAGACAAAAATTGGTGCTTTCGAAAATATATTGAAATATATTCTCATAACGATTGCCAATATATAATTTCACAAGGCAAATTATTATTTTATTTTATATTTATTTTAATGTTATTTTTTTTTATTATTCATTGATCTTTTTTTCTGCATATCATATCAACAATTTAAATATGACCTAAGAAAGTCACAGGCTTAATTTTGGGTTTTCTTGTGGAATTTTCACGATTAAAAGAAACAAACATTATAAGTAATCTTATTTAATTGAAACTGTGTGAATTCAAAAAACAGTAAAAAAATCGTTTCAAAAATGCATAATAAATGTATTTTTTAATTTCGCAAACTTTCTCCAAAAAAATATGATAATTTAAAAACTGCAATATTTTATTCCTGTTTTTTTTTTTCACATATAAAATTTGTATTATATTTTAAATCTTCGAAAATTCATATTCGATTCACTTTCAAAAAGGGACAAAACCGGACTTGGCAATCTATATGTATTATATTCCCAATGGATAGCTTTATTAATCTGTATTTCACGTTGTACAGGGTTCTCCATTTTTCGGTTTCAAAAGTAAAGTTAAATAAAACACACATAAAGCTATGATTTAGATGAAACTCTTAGTTCATTATAATGATTGGACCTTGTCTTTTGGACCTTGTCTATACGTACCATATACTAGTACAATCTTATTTAAATGACCGTCCCCGGATTGGTTACAGTAGTGGATCCTTTCGAGGTAGTTTTCGGCCACTTTTTCGCTTATTTCGGGGGTATCTCGGCGATATCGTGACGAATGTTGTTTTCCAAATGTTCCAATGTTTGGGGATTATTCGCGTAAACACGGCGTTTAATGCAACTCACATAAATAAGATCCAATGGCGTCAAATCACATGATCTTCGTGGCCAATTGACGTCGCCAAGTCGTGAAATCAATCAACAATGAATGAATGAACAATCTTATTTAAATGACCGCCCCTGGATTGGCTGCAGCAGTGAATCCTTTTGAGGTAGTTTTCGACTACTTTTTCGCACATTTCGGGCAGTACCTCGGTAATAACTTCACGAACATTGGTTTTCAAATACTTCATCGTTTGCGGATTATCCGCGTAAATACGGTCTTTGACTTACACCCCACAAAAAAGTCTAACGACATCAAATCGCATTATCTAGGTGGCCAATTGACCTCTCCAAAACGTGAAACTACACTTTTTAGAAACTTCTTATGCAACAAAACCAAAATCGGTCGTGTTGTGTGGTTCGTGGCACCGTCTTGTCGAAACCACATATTATCCAGTTCATAGTCTTCAAGTGCAGGGCAAAAAAGAACTTGGTTATCATACGGTCATAGCGCTCCGAATTGAAATTCGAATTGTCCGCCACACTTTCACCAACAGAAGCGATATTTTCACCACGGATAGCTTGTGAATGTATACATTGCGATGATGCACAGAGGCCTGACCACATCTGTAACGCTTCCAATCTTTTCAAATTTCTTTATAATCCGCACAGTAGATCGTTTATGACGGCCACAACCATCCCGTAATGCACGAAAAAATGACCGTGTTGGAATCACCACTTTTGTAATAAGCTTTAGCTATTTTTACGCGTTGTTCTGTTGTTAAACGATCCATATTCACAAATGACAAACCTTTCACTAAATAAATAACACTTCAGATGACAGGTATTTAACAACTGAAAGCGTTGCCAGACCGACGGTTTTGAAACCACTAAATGGATAACTCTTTATAAATGCGGACGGAGACTGGTGTTGAAAGATGGATCATTTACGATAGCATTAAGCAAAAACAGTCGAGATTGACGGCCAGGAAAGTTTTGCTGTATGGTTTGATGGAATTGGCATCGAATAATTTACTATGAGCTGCTCGCTCCCCTGCGACCAAACTCTTAATTCGGATATACATATATTGTCAAACATTTGAACCGTCGTTATCGGCTAGAAATCGCCTGGTTTTGACCAGTAAAAGAAGAATGGTGTTGCATCAGGACAACGTCAGTCCGCATGCATCTAAAGTGGTTCGCCAGAAGCTTACCTTATAGACTGGACTTGGCACCAAGTGATTACCATTTGGTCCTGTCCAATTCGCCTCAATAGAAGCTTATAAAAATTGACTGTGTCAGTTTTTCGCCAATTAGGGCGAGGGTTTCTATGAACGAGTCATACCTCCAAAGTGGCAACAAGTTAACGAATAAAATTGTCCATATTTGATCCTAAATTAGATCATTCTAACTTTGCTAAATAGATACTTCAATGTCAAGCAAAAATAATGGATCTTTCCACATTCCCAAAAATGGCATATTTGGAATTGTTGTATTTATTTCAGCACTTCCACTGTGGTCGCCTTTGAGTCTCTCTGGAGCGCTATGGATATTCCCCACAATTTC
This sequence comes from Philornis downsi, assembly GCA_019455685.1. Classification (NCBI taxonomy): domain Eukaryota; kingdom Metazoa; phylum Arthropoda; class Insecta; order Diptera; family Muscidae; genus Philornis; species Philornis downsi. Next base: position 711,769 of record JAHXMU010000146.1, on the reverse strand, counting down.
AGTCGCGTTTTGCTATTAGGGAATATTTTGACATAGTTATCATTGCGTCGCTCTTTTGTTCATTTGGCAAACAAGAACGTATAGCCACCGCGAGAATTAACTTTAAAAACATAAATTGGACTTTGTCTTCCAAAGCTGAAGTCTAATAATTAGAAATCGGTAATAAAAAGCAGAGACACTGCTCCGCCCTATCTCGCTCTGTTAAATCGATTAGGTTTAGTCGTTTCCGATTATGAAGGAATTGATAACAAATATCAATCCATTTATTATGATGACCGTAAATTATGATCAATCAATAGCCAATTGAACTTCCTTTATCGATCGGTCAATATCAATTATGAGTGTCGATTAATATTTTATTATGAGTGTTGAAAATGAATAAATCTCCTGGAAACGATAAAATAACAGCGAAAATGATCTCAGAACTCATGTTTCCCATTGCCCAGAACTGACTATCTTGTTTATTCACATATCCTTTCTAATGAAAATGTGCCTCGTCGTCACTCATTATGATTTTTTCATGAAAATGGGGGTTGTCACAGGCGAGCTGTAACATCCTATTGGCATATGTACGGCGGCGTTAATGGTCTTGTGGAAGAAGCTCTTGTGTCAACTGAATCTTAAATGGAAACAAATGCAAATCCTTGTTCAACAATTGTGGCCAAAGTGATCAAGCTTCTGAGCACGGCGTCGAATTGAGGTTGATGGATTGTTTTGAACACTTTCTTGAGCAGCAGTAATGTTTTCAGCCGATCTTGCAGTACGTTGTGGTCCATGTTTGGCCCTAGCAGCTACAGAACCTCTTTCTTCGAAATCATTCACTACACGATAAATAGTGCGTCTTGTTGGCACATTGTTTCTATCAAAAATGTCACGTAACTTTCTCATCGTCACAGTATCAATGATTGATTTTGATAAAATGTTTTAACGATTAAAACACGTTGGTTTATCGAATATTTTTCTCTACTTCACGACTGCCAAATATGAACTGTCAAGACTAATGTTCACCAAAATAGCGGCAAAACAAAGTAGTATACCTTCCCGACGGACACCCTGTAGATATCTCTCAAGCCTTTGATAAAGTATGGCATGAACGCCTCATTCAGGAAATAGTTTCTTATCTAGCTGGAAAGCTATCTCAAGGATCGATCTTTTGTAGTAAAATATAAATACTCTGTTTCAATTCAAATAAATATTTCAGCATGAGTTTCCCCCGGGGTAGTATACTAGGCCCTATACTGTATACCATCTATGCCTCTGACATGCCTGTTCATTCCTTAATTCCAACTTCAACTTTCGCTGATGACACTACATTCATGAGCGCTGGCAATTGCCCATTAATGGCTTCTAACAACTGCAGTCTCATATACATACATTAGAATCTTGGCTCGAAAAGTGGAAGATAAAAGTAAATGCCTCTAAGAGTGTACAGGATACATTCTCCCAGGCAGAACAATTGTCAAGCACTCACTGTTCATGGTACTACCAAACCCGTTCATAACCATGTTAGGTATTTGGCTATTCACCTAGATCTCACCTGGAAAAATCACGTTGACTCAGAAATCACTCAATTGAAACTAAAAATGGCATAATTCCACTGGCTTGTTGGCTCCCAATCCACTCTTAGTTTGGAAAATAAAATCATCATCTACAAAACCATATTGAAGCCAATATGGACAAACGGCATCCAGCTGTGGGGAACAGCATCGGCTTCTAAAATAAATAAGCTACAAAGAAGACAATCAAGAATACTGCGCCAAATTTGTGGTGCCCCATGGTATAATAGGAATGATAACATACATAAGGATTTAAACGTTCCTTATATTTCAGACGAAATAAGAAGATTAATTAGCTCATATACGAGTATATCGAAGTTGTCCTCCCACTCAAACCTACTTGCTCAAAACCTTCAACATTTTCCCGGTCATATATGGCTAAGAAGAAAGGACACGCTAGACCTGGTCCGGTGATAAAAAGTTCGGCTCGCCAAAAATAAGATCCGGCAATGGCAGGACACTTTAGTTTCAGATAGGATTAAGATTTGAATACTTATTGCGAATTTCAAAAGAAAGATTCAATAAAGGAAAATGAATAGAAAGAAAAAAAAAATAATATTGCAATTGCTATAAATCGAAACAACTAAACAAATTATTCGAATTGAAAATGATAGAAGCCATTCATATCATTCATGTCAATATTGATGATAGCCCTTGCAAACTACTGTTCCCTTGTCATGTTGATGAAAAACTGCATGACACTTCGGACAGAGGTCTCTGCTACGCCATTGGACAAAAGAAAAGGGCTGATGTGTAGGAAAATATTGTGCCTTAATTGCTTTTATTGGATTTTTCTGTCCTCCAACACCATTCATTTCAAAATCTCTATTGTAGTAGAGTCAAAAGTGTTGGTTTCCATTTTTTCTGCATTCATTTACATGTCAAGTTATCTGTTTTTTTTTTTCATTTTCTGTTTTTGTTCAGAGCGACGCTTAAAAATCTATATCACGGAAGTCACGTTCAAAATGATTTCGCTGGAAATTGCGTATGTATGCGGATTGACTCGGGAATGTTAAGCGCATATGTTGGGCATGTAGCTTCCCAAAACCACTACGTTACACCACAAGAGAGCTACGATTGTGGATTGACTCCTTTGTGCATTTCTAACCATCATCATCACCATCATCACTATGGTTGCCGTCATCGTCATTGTCGTCATCATGGTCATCATAGGCGTCATCATTATCATCATCATCATTGTGCATAGGTATGATTGATGACCACTGTTAGGTGATAACACTTAAATATAAGCGTCGTCCGATGTGCCGCTAACTGCAGTCATAACGCTTGAATTATGTTTTATCTGTTTTGTCTTTCCTTTTTCGAGTCAACCAAGTCAAGCTGCATTCAATAATGTTTGGTTTCTTTTTTATGACGTGAAAATCACCTTCGAACCTGCTTCAAATTATTGTAGAGCCGTGGATGAATTTATGGCACAGTGATAATATCATTATTGCCTCAGGTCATTATAACAAATCATCATGGGGAAAAAGGTCTTGTAATCCCATTTAATTGGATTGGCCTTACAGAAAAAACAAATTATAGTGATTTCATAATTTACAGTTTTGATCTGATTTAAGGTGGTCTTTTCCATCAAGTGATGGTTGATGTCATCATTTATGTAATGGCAAGCAGTGAATTTAAATGCCACTGCTGAATTAAACATTGAACTCTTATGATAACCGATAACTCTTTCATGTTAACAAAAAATCTTCAACCACTTCATACTAAAAAGTATTTTTTAGTAAACCAATATTTGAAATTAGATTATACCGGATTAGTGGTTTGCAAGCTCGCCGGTCTGGCAAGGCTGTCAGCTGTTAAATACCTGTCATCTGAAGTGTTATTTATTTAGTGAAAGGTTTGCCATTTGCGAATATGGATCATTTGACAGCCGAAGAACGCGTAAAAATAACTAAAACTTACTACAAAAGTGGTTGAATCACCACTGGCCACCACCACGTGGCCACTTTTTGTGCATTACGGAGTGATTATAGTTGTCATAATCAACCAAATGTGCAAGGAATTTTCAAGATTATAAAGAAATTTGAAGAGAATGGAAGCGTTACAGATGTGGTCAGGCCTGTGCATCATCGAAAATATCGCTTCTGTTAATAAAAGTGTGGCGGATAATTCGAATTTCAATCCAGAACATTATGGTATGACAACTGACTTTATTTGGGCTGCCATTGAAGATTATGAACTGGACGATATGTGGTTTCAACAAGACGGTGCCACGAGCCACACAATACGACCGATGTTGGCTTTGTTGCGTGAAAAGTTTCCAGAAAGTGTAATTTCACATTTTGGAGAGGTCAATTTATCACCTAGATTATGCGATTTGATGCCGTTTGACTTTTTTGTGGGGTGTAAGTCAAAAACCGTATTTACGCGGATAATCCGCAAACGTTGGAACATTTGAAACCCAGTATTCGTGAAGTTATTACCGGGATACCGCGCGAAATGGACGAAAAAGTGGTCGAAAACTACCTCAAATGGATCCACTGCTGCAGCCAATCCAGGGGCGATCATTTAAATGACTGTATATCACACATAATGGTATAATATATATATGATACAAGCTCTACCTGGTTTCACACGGATCCCCATCAAGCAATGCCATAAATTCAGCGTCTTCGAAGGTTTTTCGTTTTCCTTCACGCGAACGGTCGTCAACAGCAAAATCACCGTCTTTAAAGCGACGGAACCAATCTAGACACGTTGTTTCACTTAAAGATCTGCGTAAACGTTTTGAAGATCTCGATAAGCTTCAGCCGCCGTTTTCTTCGATTGAAAGAAGAAAATCAATACTATCCGCATATGACGATTATTTGGCACAAGATCATAAATATGAACACAACCAAAAAAATATGACGTCAAAGAAAGTCACTATTGTGTTGAGGCGGTATGTTTACCATATGCCTAAGCTTGGCTTATGACATTTAGGTTATGGCACTATCGACTAGCACTTACAGCTGGCGCCATCTATTGGCAAACAGCAGAAACTTAGTTGCACACCTAATATTTCGAATATATGTCAAATTTCTGATGAATTTTGAAACACTAAACCGAAACGAAACTAAGCTCCCGTGGAAGTCATTCCTCCTAAGGAAGTACCGGAGATGCGGAAATATACCTATATACATACGTCACTGAATATCAGGTCAGCTATATGGTGGATGTTCTATCAATTCCATATTTTGAATACTCAAAAAATCGCATGATTGGACCGATTTGCAAGAAATAACATTAACGGTTTGTTGAATAAGGGTTGTTCTTCCATTTTAAGCGTTGTTTTTCTATACTTCTGTTAAGATTTATGGTAGACAGAGGTGTGCCATTCAGAGTTGACCATTCAAAAGCTGTTTAATGTGAACAATGTGAACTTGAATCCTCAGATGTGGGATATTCATCATTTTTCCACATTTCTGTTTTTTGGTGTTGCCGTTTTAAGAAAATGTTTCGCCAAAAGTGTTCGAGGGCAAATTCAGTCATTTGTATGATCCCCAGATGTGTAATTTTTATAATTTTTCAATATGTCTGTTTTTTGATGTTGCCGTTCTAATAAAATTTTTCGCCAAAAGTGTTTGAGGGCAGCTTTTTCGTTCGATTATTTTCGACAAATATTTTCATTCCCTTCAAATTCAGTCATTTTCATAACACCCAGATGTGAGATTTTCATAATTTTTCTATATTTCTGTTTTTTTGGTGCTGCCGTTCTAATAAAAATTTTCGCCAAAAGTGTTCGAGGGCAGTTTTTTTAGGTTCGATTATTTTCAACAGATGTTTCCACTCCCTTCAACAAAAGTGAATGAAGCGCAGAAACGCCAATCTTATACAAACCTACACGAATGGCGTTTCTGCGTTTCATTCACTTTTGTTGAAGGGAGTAGAAACATCTGTTGAAAATAATCGAACCTAAAAAAACTACCTTCGAACACTTTTGGCGAAAATTCATTTAGTAGTTTTAAAACCGCCTGTTTGGCAAAACTGTCAGCTGTTAAATACCTGCCATCTGAAGTGTTATTTATTTAGCGAAAGGTTTGCCATTTATAAATATGGATCATTTAATAACCGACAGGGGGACACTTTTCGCGCATTAGAGGGTGAATAATCCGAATTTGTTGATTCCACGGCGTTCTCAGCAATTGGACCTATCTTACGACTCATTATGGCGTATTTTATATTTGATTTTGCACCATATAGAGTCCAACTCTCACAATAATTAAGGCCGGCTGACCGTTCAGAACGGCGTAGATACGCTGATTGGGTGTTACGTACAGGCTTTTACATCTGAATTTTCGAACAAAATTTTCTTCAGCTATGAACCTCATTTTTCACTCAGTGGTTACGTCAAAAAGCAAAATTGTGATTATGGAAAAGCCATCGCAGCCGGAAAAAGTGATTGTTTGGTGTCATTGGGCCGTATTTGTTTCGAAAACTACCTCAAAAGGATCCACTGCTGCTAGCAGTCCAGAGGCGATCATTTAAATGACATTGTATTTCATACATAATGGCAAAGTCCAACCTTTATAATGAAATAAAAGTTTCGTTGAAATCATAGCTTTATGTGTGTTTTATTTAACTTTATTTGAAAACGAAAAATTGGTAACCCTGTACTATACATAGTCCTGCCATATGTTCTGTTACAAATATAAAACGCGATAAAAAAAAAATAATATTCATATTGTATTCAAAATTATTTCATTTATTAGAAGACAATATTGGTTATTAAAACAAATTGTATTCACTCGAAATGGCCGCCTTTTGTTTTAACACAAGCTTTCAAACGGTGTGGCCATTGGGCTATAGCCGCACGTACGATTTCCATGGAGATCGAGGACGCTGCCCTGGTTAATGCTGCTTTAAGGCTTCCCAAATTTCTGTGGGGAGTCTTGCAAGCCATATTCTCCAATTCTGACCACAAAGCATAATCCAGTGGATTGAGATCTGGACTCCCTGATCGCCAATCTTCTGCTGCTATAAAGCCAGGAATATTGACTCTGAGCCACTCCTGCGTGGTTTTAGCTTTGTGCGCAGGAGCAGAGACCTGTTGGAAGATCCATCTACGTCCATTGAAAAGGGTATTGGTCAAACCCTTCACAACACCCTCTAACATATCTTTTTGGTAAACCTTTGCACCAGTTTTTAGGCCCTTTTCACAGAAATGGAGGGATGTGACACCATGGTGGGAGACCCCCACCAAACCATTACGGAAGAGGGGTGATGGCCACGTTGAACCCTTGGAACAACTTTTTTCGCTTCCTTAGATGAAGTGGCATAAATCTTGTCATTTTGTTTGTTGAAAACTTCTTCAACGGTAAAAATTTTCTCATCCGTAAACAGAATGTTTTCATGGCCATTGTCCGCGTGCCACTGCAAAAGTCGCTTGCATCTTTCCAGCCTAATTTTTTTTACCTGAAGAGTTAGAAGATGCCCCGTGGACCGACGATAGGCTTTCATATGCAGATCATCCCGAATCAGCCTAGACATGGATCTGGTTGATATATCCAATTCCTTGGACATGATTTTCTGCTTTCTAAGGGGATTTCTCCGAATTCTTTCACGCACTGCCTTTACTACCGCACTCGTACGGACAACGCGCGGGCGACCACTTTTTGGCCTGTCTTCTACTCCAGACAATTCGCCGAAGCGAACAATAGCACGATAAACGAACATTCTTGATATTCCGAGTGGTTTTAGCAACTCGCAAATTTGGCCAGCACTCTTTCCGCACTTATGCAACGCTATTACGCCGACTCGATTCTCTTTAACGCCCCACTCCATGTTAATAGATTGCAAACTGAAACCAAACTGACTAGTATTCTTCACTAATCAGTGCATGTGTTCTGAAAAAAAGTTAACGGTTCTATTCCCACAAGAAGTTTTGAACAATAAGCGCTGGAAATTGTGTAACAGAACATATGGCAGGACTAGGTATAAGTTGCGGCCGTGTCAAAATTTTAGCGCCTGCTTTTATGTTTTTAGTTTTATTTGTATTTTGATATTTTGCAAAGGCTTAACCTTTTAGCCACTTATCTCGTCAACAACCAGTGTAGATTGGTGGTCATCATCTCTCAGCTATTGCAGTTCCCTCTTGGAAAGTTCTGCTGTTAATGGCCTTTCATTTTGAATGGCCCATTAGCACTTTGTGTGATTCAGCATTGCTTTGTTGTACACTTTAGGCATTAGCTAATATTTAATCTAATTAATCATGTTTTTAAAAAGTCTACGATGACATAAGTGTGCTCACAACACAGCACGCAATCAATTTACAAATTTAAACAGGCCTACAGAAATGTATGAACTGTGCGTTCGAGACATCATCGCGTACGAATTGCCTAAAGTATGTAAATGTTAATATGTTGGATGTGTGTAAAAATACAATAAAAATAAAAAAAAAAAACAAAATGCTATTAAATCAAAAACATGGAAAAAGAAAAGCCATTACCAACATAAACTGAAATGGTAAAGAGACAAGCGCATGGACGGAGATTAGACGTAGACATTATTATGCTGTTCGTCACATTCTTCAGCCCAAGTGTTTGGAATGGGCCTATTCCTCCTCCTCCTGTAGTCAATGGCAGCCAAACTACCATTGATGATAATGATACTCTTCCTTACCTACTACACATTGTAAGATAGATAGGAATATGTTTCACTTGATCATAAAGTGCGTTCATTCAAGTGGTTGTAATGTGTAATCAACATGAAATTGGTTTAAATTTCAAACATAATTGACTTTATGATGGGCTCAATGATGTCGACTGCTGCAGCGAACAACGATGGCAGCGACTCAACATGCAGTTAACTTCAAGGAAAGCACGGACGCGTTCAGTGGTCAGACCAAGCATTAACCAATCTTTTTATAATTCCCCAACAGATTACTTATCAACCAAAATAATAGCAGCAACAGCAGCGGCATCAGTCTCTCAGCATCACCCAAGATCTTACTAAGTCTTTAAAAATGAATCATTGGAGGAAAACGATAAAAGTCCGTTGCAATCACGAGCCAAAGATCACACAACAGAGTGCTTTGACCATTCAATTCATACATAAATATTGAATAAAAACCGGCGATAAATCAAAAAATGAAAACACAGCATAATGTGTTGCGATTGTCCCGCGATTCAAATTGAAATTCTTAATCACATCGCCTCTCATATATGGGAGATGAATGAATGGTTAGAGCACACAGAACCTGGGCCAAGCAATGAAATGATGCACCCCACAATGGTGTTAAAGATGGTGATGGTGATGATGATGATGATGACCTTATGGCCTGTCTGTGAATGTGCAGCAGAAACTCATTTATGTCTTACCACTTTATTAAATCGTAAAGATTGAAACTTAACCAATACCGGAATAAACTAAACATCCAGCATCTTTTAAACATGAAAGTTTATGGTCATCACCCGGCTGGTTGGCATTCGGAAAACCCATTCCCACATATGGCAACATCAGGCAGACGGAGACTTTTTCATGACATGATTGCAAACAACTTGATGTTTCTATTCGAGAAGGCACCACCACAAGTATTATGTTCATTTCAAAATAACTTTACAGAAATTGCACTGTCTGGTGCCTTACTTTTCTCCCTCTCAGTTGACGAGTACGATTACACCGAGCATACGTGCACAGGCGTAAAGGGAAAAATGCATCATAAAAAGGAGTAAATTATGATGATTATGGCATATCATTTATGCCATTAAAGGCTCTTTAAGCGAGGCCATAAATTATAACTAGCAGAATAAGATCACACACAGAGATGCGTTGAAAAGAATATATGTAATTGCAAAATTTCATTTCATGTAAATGGTGATATTTAGGAGGCGTGTTCATCGCTTAGGCAACAGTTTTTCCAACGATATCCTACTTGGCCTCCGATTCGTTTTCAGTTTGCAAGTTAATTCTGTCATGCAAATACTGACACCGAAAAGAATCTAGTATTTAGTGGGATTATATTTCCAAATATATATTATTCAATATAGGAATTTCAGTTCCACAGTGTCATTTTCCGAATTTCTGTCTAGTTAGGTTTTAACTTTTTTCTAAGGTATGGGTATAGTGATGATTTTGATGACTCCTTTAATGCTGAGTTAGAATGAGCTCCGTTGGAAGTCAGAAATTATTCCTTACTGGCGATTAGAATGCCCGCTTTTCATATTTCACTGATCCCCAGATGTGGGATTTTCATAATTTTCTCATATTTCTGTATTTTGGTGTTTCCGTTCTCATAGAATTTTCCTTCAAAAGTTTTCGATGGCATTTTTTTTTTGTTCTATTATTTTCAACAAATGTTTCCCTACATTCCCCTAAGTAAAAGTAAATGAATTGAGGTGTGGCAATTGCGGTCAGAAATTCTAATTTACCCACAAATGCTGTTCGTGTAGGGTTGTATAGCGCTATCCGTTTATTGGTTTGAAAACCGCCGGTCTGGCAAGGCTGCCAGCCGTTAAATACCTGTCACCTGAAGTGTTATTTATTTAGTAAAAGGGTTTAAATTTTTTCTAAGGTACAGTGGAAATATATCCAACATTTTTCCCACATATGATTTTGATAGTCTATATCTTGCGTTGTATAAGTGCGATCGAGTTACACTAGGTGGCGTTAGAAAGATAAGACTTTATACTATAAAAACTATTCAGACAGTTTTGTGGATTCCTTGGCTCCGTATAAATCGAGCGCGTGTCAAAAACGGCCACCAGCAAAGAGAAAATACGTCATATTTTAAATTTTTTTCTTTGATAATGTGCGACCGAAAATGTGAATAGTATTTATTACCCTAATACCTTAACAACCGATAATGCTCTATTTTGATCGATTCCGTCGTTTCCCTTCCGGGAAACGTCCTCCGCAAAATGTAAACATTTTGATCTAACATTTTGTAGTCTTCAAAATATCAACTGCTACTTTCAATCAATATAAACTGGTATTTTTTCCTTTTTAACTGGAAATGGGGGGAAAAAACTCCTTTTAGCCTGAAGATGGCCATAACCGAAATATTCATATAAAGAGAGTTCAATTACTGGATAGATGGTGATAGATGGTCATAACCGAAGTATTCAAAATCCTCCTTCCTCTTTCCATCATATAACCGTTTTCTTAATCAATTATTATATATTAGAACGTATTATTCCAGCAGGAGTAAGAACTCGTGATGTTACCAAGTTTACGCTGCTGTAACAACCCAACGGCTAATGACAGTGCGCTCATTTTTTGACAAACGTCAGTCTGTTATATTTTTAAAGGCCTACAGAAGCACATACTCGTAATTTTACATCGCAGTTAAAAAAAGTTATCGAATTATTGTATTTCGGTTCGATTTGTATTTGGCTGGAGTATTGAAATTAGCCATTATTAATGAGCTACATTTACATGTGAACAAATTGTTTCTGTTTCTGATCGATTACATGCTGCAATGATGCTGGTAAAACATTATCTTGTAGCATCTGGAGGTGCGCATCCAAAAACAGCAATATCGCCAGCAATGGTTCTAAATTTGGAGACCAGAATTCGACGTAATTCACGATAAAGCTCAGTTCAATTGGTGAAGCATATCAATGTGTCTGCTCGTATCACAAAACGCATATTAGTACGACTGAAGATCTGTAAAGGCCAAGATTTAACAACTGCACAGTGCGGCTAACCAGAGCAAAAGTGTTAAAACACTTGCACGTTGGTGGCGAGCTTGAAATTTTGATCTTTGGTCTGTGTAAAAAAGAAAAAAATACGGTTTAGCAGTGTGTAACCACACAAAACGATTGTGTATGATTGGATTAAATCAAAAGACAATTTACACCAGCGAATTGCTCTGCAAAAACTAGCGGCCGCATCAGTGATGGTTCGGGCAGTTATAGCTGCCACAGAACGCTCACTGCTCGTTTTCACTGATTAGAGCGTAAAGGTGTATCAACAAATCTACCGTGAAGAGATCTTAAACCATACATTGTTACCTTGGGCACGTGAACAGTTCAGTAGAAACTACATTGTTGGGTTGGCGGGCTCATGGAGTTTTAGTCGTACGAATCACTTCGACGAGAAGCGTCGCTCATTTTGCGTGCGCGCATTTTACGAGAACTCTCGTTCATATATTGCTACTAGGCGACTATAGGTATATTGTGCTGAATATGGACTACGGCGAATTAGTGAAGCTCCGAGTGCTAATTTAATTAAAATATGGGGAAAGCGTTTTGAAGAGACAGGTTCAACATTTAAACCACAAGCAAATGGTCGCCCAAGAACATCTAGGACCGAAGACAATGTTGAGAGAGTTATGGAGTCAGTACGAGGAAATCCATCCAAATCCAAATGTCGACTCGCAAGAGATCGTCTGTCTTATAATTATCGCGACGAAGTTTGCAACGAATTTTAACATTGGATCTTAAACTGCATCCATATAAGCTGCAATTAACACAAGAATTGAAAGAGTCTGACTTCATAGCAAGGCTCGCATTTGCTAATGAAATGCTTAATTGATTTTCCAACTTTGACAATATCCTTTTCTCTGACGAGGCTCATTTCCTTATGAATGAGTTCGTAAACCGTCAAAATTGTCGTTACTGGAACAGTGAAAATCCCAAAATCAAACACCAGAAACCATTGCATAGTCCTAAAGTAACAGTATGGGAAGCAATCTCTGGCAGAGGAATAATTGGTCCTTTTTTCTTCGAAAATGCGCGAGGCCAAAACGTCACGGTTAATACGGAACACTATGTTGAGATGTTGGACGGATTTTTGGCTCCAGAAATTGAAAGTTGAAGAATAGTGAATTCCAGAACTTGGTTTCAACAAGATGGAGCTACCTGTCACACATCAAATGACTCCATGGCGGTGGTGAAGCAGATGTTCCCTGGCAGACTAATTTCGAAAAGAGGTGATATCTCATGGCCCCCACGTAGTCCAGACTTGACGCCTCTTGATTTTTTTTTTTTTTTTTTTTTGTGGGGATACCTCAAACACAAAGTCTACAGTAATAATCCAAGAAATATCCTTCAGCTCAAGGAGAATATCCGTGGTGAAATGGCAGCCATTACAGCAGTATTACTGAAGAAAGTTTTCTATAATTTTCGTTTGCGGTTAGAGGAGTGCCGTCGTGGAGAGAGCCACCTTTTAGATGATGTTATTTTTAAAAAATAAACTCCATTTTTTACTCTACAATGCCTTAGATTTATTTTAACCATAAATTTTGTATTTATTTTTTAATCTATTTTTTAAATATGCACGTTCTATTGCGCCACCCTGTACCACCAGTCCACATTTGGTGTGGATGTCCTCCACGGACATATCGATGTTATTATCCACGCTAAAGGTGGCTTCGTCGAACCATAATATATTTTTCTTAATAATGTTATCTTTAATTTTTTTTTTTTATTTTTAAATAATTTAATTTTTAAATAAAAAAAAAATTAAAATTAAGAAAAATTTCAGCATTTTTACTGAGAGTCTATCTCTGTATTTAAGCTATTATTAATCAATTCATTCGATCAACCATTTCTTTGATCTACTATTCGCTTAATCAATTATTCACTTTCCCCGCCCTTTTCACACCTACCTCTCATTCTCTCGCTCCCATATGTTGTGTATGTAGCATTATTTCCTGCATATTTTATTGTACTTTAAAACAGACAGCCCAAAAGGCCAATAAAAATACTTTTAAATATAGTAAATGCAAAATTTAACAAGATTAACACCATTTGCGGGGGTGTCTGCAGATCTACTGGCTGTTGCTCCTGCAAGCTCTCCATCTCGAGGCAGTCTCAACTTTTTCCATGTTTACGCCATGGAAATATCGTCGTGGTAGTCGTCATTCGTAGGCGAACCTGTTCATGATATAAATTTTACATTTGACATTTTAAAGATTATGCTTATTAGAGGAGTTGGGGAATGAAAAAAATTAAGCCTGGGCAACAGCAAATCAGTTGCTGGTGATATCTCAAGGAGCTAATGGGAACCACCACCGAAACACTGGCTGTTGCAAGTAGCCATGTAGGGAATGTGTGTGGGTGCTTTTTAACCGTTATCATGCAACATTGGTGGCATGATAAGTGCCACGTAATGTGACAAGTTATCAATGTTGAATGAATGAACTCAGTAGTTAAGCATGCATGTTGTATTTGAATGGATGTGAATGAATATTTAAACAAGCTAAACATTTCCTTTTAAGAAATTGTAATATCTGTAACAGATTTTGTTTGGTTCTTTTTTACGTGATGTAAGTTAAATTCGATTTTCTTCTCAACGAACTTGAACTTTTAACCTAAATGACTTTTATTGCAATGCCTCTCATGAGTAACCACAGATGATGGCATCATCGTCGTCATCCTCGTGATTTGTTTGTAGCAAAATATTATTAAGCCATGGACGACAAAATGTAAATAAAACTCTTTGGTTTTTTTTGGGGTCTTGTTTGTTGCCACAACAAAGTCAATATCAACATAATTCTGAAAGCAAACATCCTAAAAAAAAAAATACCAGAAAAAAATCGCCAAGCAAAACAAGTCAAGAACATAATATGAGAAATAGCTAAACAAGACAGCTTAAAACACGTGCAGGAATAAAAATTGTTCATATTACTCACTAAAATGTTTCCTCTTAAAGACTCTGGCGATGGGCGCACCTTTCCCTGGCATTTCAAAAAAGGAAGAAGCTACAACTATGCAGACTATCGTTCGTGCATCTTGGCGTGACGTTGTTTGGTGTTCATGGAGTAGAACCTTGGCGCAATTACGGAGCGAAGACAGGGCGTCAAGCAACAGCAATTTCCGTTCGTTATTTGTCGTTTTTTTTCTTTTCAGTTTGGTTTTTTTTCTTTTTTCTAAAGTTGTTTGCTGTTTCTGTTTTCGTTTGACATTGTTGTTGAAAGCGAAACTCTTGCAATAAGTAAAGAAAATTTGTAGGACAGTGACTGCAAAAAGTGGGAAAGAGCTGATGTATAGGGTGGTGCATAAGCAACCGTTAAGATTTAATCAGTGAATACATTTTTTGTTTAAGTCTTTTTTTTCGTCTCTTTACAGAATTAACTAACTAATACTTGGGAAATTTATGATGGAAAGGCTCGCAACAGAACAAAGAACCAAAGTTGTTCGATTTTACTTTGAAAGTCAGCATTCGATTATTCAGAGCATATCGAAATTTCTTTCATGTTCGAAATGCTCCTCGCGCTCCAACAATTTAGCGTTCAGCGTTTTAGGCAACAAGGGTCTGTCTGTGATCTTCCGCGTGCTGGAAGACCTCGTGCAGTTCGAAATGAAGTGACCATTGCTCGAGTCCAAGCAAGTATTGAGGAAAACCCCAAAACTTCCACCAGGTGACGTTCTCAGCAGTTAGAGATGTCTAATCGGTCTTCGCAAAGAATTTTACATACATATGTTACATCTTTTCCCATATAAGATGCCAAATGATGCACAAGAACGCACTCAATATAGTCGTCGTTAACGTTACTTATGCGCCACCCTTTATAATACAGATGCCCATGATGTAACTTGTATCGGACATTACTACGCTGTTCTCAGAAATCTTAAAAGCATCCTCATCCACGGGCCTTTATAAATAAACTGAGAGACACCGCCAAATGTAGAGCGATGGTTAGTACCGGGTTATCCATTATTCGGTTTCAAAAGTAAAGTTAAATAAAACACACATAAAACTATGATTTCGATGAAACTTTCATTTCATTATAATGTTTGGACCTTGCCATTATGTACGGAATACAATGTTATTTAAATGACCAGCAGTAGATCCTCTTGAGGTAGTTTTCGACAAACTTTTTCGCACATTTCGGGCGGTGTCTCGACGACAACTGGGCGAATGTTGAGTTTCAAATGCTCCAACGTTTGAGGATTATCCACGTAAATACGATCTTTGACGTAGCTCCACAAAAAAAGTCTAACGGCGTCAAATCGCATAATCTTGGTGGCCAATTTACCTCTCCAAAACGAGAAATTACGCTTTCTGGACACTTCTCATGCAATAAAGCCACACTCAGTCATGTTGTGCGGCTGGTGGAACGGTCTTGTTTAAAACACATGTCGTCCAGTTCATAATCTTTAAATTCAGGCCAAGTCTCTTATCATACGGCTATAAGCGCTCTGAATTGAAATTCGGATTATCCGACACAATTTCACTACGCTTCCAGTCTCTTCAAATTTCTTTGTATTCTTGTCAATCCCACATCTATAATGCTTCCAGCCTCTTTATATATTTTATTTCTTTATAACCTTTCAAATTCCTTGCACAGTAGGTCGATTATGACGACCATAATCACCCTTATGAAGCGAATAACAAGTTGCCCTTTTTAAAAGGCCGGAAACCACAAGTTGAAAAACCATACCAACTAGCGACGATGGCAGAGAAAATACTGGAAACTGCCATCGTCGCTAGTTGGTATGGCTTTTTCTACTTGTGGTTTCCGGCCTTTTAAAAAGGAAAACTGAAAAATCGAGGTTATTCATTATGTTGCGCTCTTGCGATGAACTTTTACAACATCAACAAGACTGCGATCGCAATTCACGGCACAATTCATTGGATAATAAATCGCGTAACTAACACACTTATTTTGAATTTAAATAGTCCTCATAGAAAGTGGTAACTTCCAAGATACAGTTGTCGAAATTTGCTCGCTATTCGATCATTAGTGTTTGAGTTACAGTGCTTTAAATAACGCTATTTTTGCTTTTTTCTATACAAAGGAAAACAAAAAGAAGCAATTTCTTGTGTTGATTAAACATCGTTTTTTGGAAGAAAAAATACCACACGAACTCAAAAATGGCTTAAAGAGTGTAATGGCGACTCCTCTCCGTCAAAATCGATCTTCGTTCTAGATAACCAAAAATTTAAGTTGCTGACATCCTAAAGACTTCAAAAGCCAGTGTATTCACTATTTTACATGAAAAATTTAACATAAGAAATGGGCGCCTCATTTGCTAACAGGGGACAAAAACATCAACGTATTACTGAACCGTAAAGCGATCAAAAACGCAACAAACGGCTGGTGGTGTTACGGCCTCCGTATTTTAGAATACAGACGGCGTTCAATCCATATTAATACGGAAAACATTTCAAGAATAGCGAGCAGCGAATATTATGTGTCACCATAAGATAGTTCAAAGTAGTTAACGAAACCAAAAAAAAAATGTCCCAAAAGAAGAAAAAATAAACTTTTGTGAAGAAAATGGCCCTGGCTACAATGGCTCCATTATTTCATCGACAGAGGTTGCCCCCAGCGATTATTTGTTTTTAAATCTCGAAAGGATAATCCATATAAAATAAATGTCATTGGAGAAACTATGGCTTATTTCGAAGGGTATTGGCAAACACTTCTATTAAAAAAGCATAGAAATGTTAGAAGCACTAGGATAATTATGACGCTCTCGAAGGCACAATCACAAAGTGATTGCAGTTAAAGCATCCTCAAAAGTTATTTTAAAAAATCTTTGCGTTTTACTAAAACCGAGTTTATATCGCAAAAAGATGAGTATTAATGATAACTTTATGAAAAATAAACTTTAAATTAATCTAATAGTAAACAGGTCATTAAAGTTTTGCCACTAATTTTAAATTCGAAAATCAAAGCTCTTAATTAAAAAAAGGAATGCATAGTTCTAGTAAACGGTAAAAAATTAAGCGATTGGTTATACTTTGATCTTCAAACTTGCTATCGGCTGATACAGCCTTTTTCCACTTGACGATTTCCACTCCAATTTACCTAAGAAAACAATAATGATTGAACTTTACTTTGCGAATCCACTGTATGTATAATGAAAATATGAGCGTTGTGGGTTATTAAATGAAAAGTAAATTTAAATGTGAAACATTTAACAAAGCAAAGACAAAAGACAAAAGACATTAAGGCTCTGTCTCACTGCGACAAAAACAGGGAGGTGAAATGTTCCAAACACTGTAAACACCAAAACTCAGGTGTTGAATACCGGGTACCACAACAGTAATCAATGGGTTCCTCTCACTCTACATTTCTTTGTTTCGTTGAAAAAATATAATCGTCTGTCCGTAAGCAGAGACTTCTTCGTCGTTTTGTTCCTGCTATCGGGTGAAGTGAAACGCGACGGTGTGTTGACGATGACGAAGACGCTGTGTTAGTGGCAATGCCAGCGTTGGTGTGCCCGTCCGTCCGTCCGTGTTAAGTTATTTTTATGCTTCATTGGCCATGTTAACTCAGGAGTGACTGCATGATGCCGTTTGATGTGAAGGAACTTTGAGCATTGGAATACATTGGAAAATGTCTAACGGAAGTGCGAATGTTGTAAGCATTTTCGAGCTATAATTTGCTTTTAATTCCATTGACGATAAGAGGTCAACAAATTATGATAATGGGAGGGGGGAGATATGTTATTTGATAGATGAAGTGTTATTTTAAAATTTGTTACGATAAAAAGCTATCAAATAGATATTTGTAGACATTAATTAATGGATCTTAAGTTCCATTTTTTTAATTTCATTGCAAGGGGGATTCAATAAATGAAACATTTTACAAATTTCGGCAGTTGTTAGTCATTTAAAAAGGACCAAAAGCAGGTAGCAAAAATTAGTTTATCTTATTTCAAGTTTCTTTCTGTATTTAAAATTGTTTATTAAGGATATAAAAATATCATTTTATATTTTTGCAGAGCCGTTAATTGAAGACTACAGAAATATTTCTTTAAATTACCCCAAAATGAGTTGAATTAGTATGCAAAAAAAGAAATAAAAACGGGAAAAAACAAGTTCGAACAATTTTCAAGCCAACACATTTCATTTATTCAATATTGAAATTTAATACCAACAGCTGCAAATAATAAAACTGATAAAACTGTTGGCGAAACATAAACCAACGTAGTCATAAAATGAGAAATCTATAACTACCGTAATTGAAAAACCACTAAAACTTTGTGAAATGTGAAGATGTCATCTTAAATTGACAGTTAAGTAGAACCAGTACGACAAGTGTAAGCCCAGAAGCCACAAAAACCAATAAGCTAAGAACAAAGAGTAAAGTTGAGAAGTTACCAAGTCAAGGGAAAAACCACCAACACCTGCAGGCAATAACTCGAACAGAGAAGGAAAGGAGTATTTAAATACAAATGAAATGAATGCTAATACAGAGTGTAAATTATTTGCAATCAAGTGGAATTTCAAAATCATTGGAATTAACAGTAAATTTAATAAACTAACTAACATAAGACAATACAACTCAAATAGGATCTTCTTAAATTACATTAAATTTGAATATTTGTTTCTTTTTTGAAAGGAATATGAACATTAAATATGACTGAAACAAATTAAATGGGAGAAAACATAAAAAAGAAAGTTAAATTGATTTCTTGAAATTAACATCCCTTGATATTTTGAAATGTGTTTTGGTCGCGTTAACAGATACGATATGATCTGTTAGCCCCAAAATATTTGTATATAGCAAGAGCTAAGTAAATAGAAACGAAACTTTCCTGAAACCTATATATTTGTCAAAAAAGCATCGAAAATTGGCTAATAAATCACCAAATATTTATTATTCGTTCAAATTTATGGCATTGCCCTCAAAGAAGGCCCCTTCCGAAATATGCCGCTTACACCAAAGAAAAATCTAATCATGAAAACATTTTTCAAACGCATTTTCCGCCTAAGACTTTAGATTTCGTCTCAAATTTTCGTCTATGTATTCTACAGACTGGAAACAGCTGCCTCGAAGTGGTAATTTGAGTTTTCGAAATGGAAAAAATTTAGCTTTAGCATTTCAGGTGAATATGGCCGTATTTCGATGATGTTTGTTGAACTTTTGGCTAGAAATTTATTCACAATGATAGGCAT
The DNA here is from genome assembly GCA_019455685.1 of Philornis downsi. NCBI lineage: Eukaryota > Metazoa > Arthropoda > Insecta > Diptera > Muscidae > Philornis > Philornis downsi. The sequence continues at coordinate 692,411 of JAHXMU010000146.1, read as the reverse complement.
GAAAGATGTTGCTGTTTCCTTCGACAAATCTGATCTTTCTCGACGAATTTGCTCTCTCAAACGCCGCATAAAGCCCAGGTAATATCCTTTATTTACCATCTGACCTTCTGGCAAGAACTTAGAGCGCACAACGCCGCGATAATCAAAGACTTTTTAATACTTTGTCTTTTGATCAACTTTGACATAGTTTGCCGTTTTTGTCTCAATTGGTAGGCACTTTTCCGAATATTGTTGATTTGTTTCCATGTGAAACTCGTAAACCCATGTCTAATCATCAGTTATAATGCCTTTTGTGAATGTAGGATCGAAATTGGCTCGTTCTCACACGTCTGGAGCGATCTGTGCGCTAGTGAGATTTCGAATAAAATTCAGGTCTTTCAGAACAAGTCTAGCGGCAAACCGTTTTATGCTCAAATAATCGCGTAAAATGGATCGATCTGATTAGTAAGACACAGAGAGATCAGCGGCTATATTTCTTAACCGTAAATGACACTTTGCAATCATCTTTTTCTTCACTCTATCGATATAAACTTCAACTAAAAACATTGATGGCCTACCAGAGTAAGGCAAATCTACCACAGCCCCATCTTGTGTGTTTTTTTAATGCACTATGCAGCCAGCTCCTCTCTTTCAACTTTGGTAATTTCCTATTAAAGGCAAAAAATTGGTGTCAATTGTAACTTACACCTTTTCCATATCAATCAATATAGGATAACATGAAATCCGTTCCCAGCCAAATAAAACCAATGTTTGAAAATAATGCAATGAGGAAGATAAACTCGTTCAATTTTGAAAAATTTCATACTTCATACAAGTGGATTTGCAAATTAATGTTTCTTTTGCATTTAGTCTTTTATTTAAAAACTGAACAAGGAGTTCTATTGAATTTCGAGTATTTTCGAACTTGTGACAAAATGTATTTCGAAGATTTTCCAACACCAATCCAGTAGTAACAAAATATCTTTTTTTTCTATTAAATGCTTATAATTCATAAACTATCACTTTGAGTTCATCTGGGAATCTTCGATAATAATTTGAAATTAATTTCTATTCCAAATTAAAGATAAAATCGCAAATACCGAACTATTATTTATGATTACTTGTATAAATTTGAGGATTTTCGCAATTCTATGGAAAACATTAGATATGATTATAGTCTGATATAAGCCATAAATCAGTGGAAATTTGAAAATTGCGAGTTTCCTTTAGATTTTGCGTCCTACCGCAAAAAGGACTTTAGTTTATAGTGAGAGACGTCTTTACCTTTAATAATTTTGAAAAAGGTTAAAAACTTTTTTTTTGTCTTGGCTCGAATTCTATCAAATATGGTTTCGAAATATTCAGGTATCAAAAAAATTCCCATCTCATATACATTATTATCAATAAGTTTTTGTTGTCTTCTAGTATTTTAACAAACTGAAATTCTATGTCTTTTGATTAAGCTATATTTGCTAGGATATTTATTCAGCGCAAGTTTGCATCCTTTGTCCAACGCTATGTATTTCTTTAGAAGTTCTTTTGAAAATAGTCACATCAAGTGGGGATGTACCATCTCGCTTAAACTCTTCCGTCAAATGTAAAAACTCATAATTGCTTACATCTTGTGTAATAGGCTTCAATGGGGCACATTTTACTGTTTACTTGTGGTGTCATACTTCAAAACGAAGACATTTTACCCACTTATCCAGTAGGCAGTCAATTTTTTTTTTTTGAAAATTATCATATTTTTTCAATTCGATTGTTTATAATAACGATATCATAATTTCCACATATATGATGAAAAATGTTATAAAAATCTTATACCTGTCCATTTTGATTGTTTTAGGCAGCAAATTGAAATGGACATCGCAAAGAATATGTATCACTGGAGAATGTACAACCTCGTTTAAAATCACCTGCTCGTACGTGGCATAATTTTTATATTTCATAATACTTTTAAATCTATCTGTGTTTGAAAACAAAAGAAGCTTTCAAACATAATCAGCTATTAAAACGACATTAAATGCATCGAAGATTTCACAAATAAACTTAATGACCGACATTAACATAACATCAATATTATATTATTTTATAGCATTATACGTTCACACCGAATGCAACTAAATGAGGACATGATTTGAACGAAAAATAGCATAGCAACGATAAGCGGCAAACCTTTAAAGCTTTACCTCATTAAGCCTGCTCCTTATAAATATAACTTAATATTTCTAAATCTTCACAAAAAGTTTACATTGCTTAGCTTCAAAATTCAAAATGCACATTCACATTAATCCTCGCACTTACTCGCACGAATTTGCTGACTAAACACCCACTTTAAAACGGACCAAGTGCTGTTCGACACTACCAGTTGGCCCAATACTCAAATGTGAAATGTTGTAATTTTGCCAATCTACGCCCACAACTTCACGAAGCGAAATATGAAAAAATAAACTCAATTGGAGACCAAAAGCCAACGAGTAAATGCAGCCACTATCGTGCGAGGACTGAATAGCGAAGACCGAGAAAAAATCAAATAAACGCAGAAAACAAAAAAGCAAATCTTAATCTCCAGCAATGACAACCGTATCTAAAATGCAACACAGAGCTTTTTTTTGATAAAGTGTCTTGCAACAACAAATCACTGTGGCGCTGTGGCGGCAATTCTTTTCAAGGCGGCATGCAACAATGTGGAGGAACAAAAACAGCAAAAACAAAACAAGTAAGCAACAACATCTTTCATCATTTTCATTTTTATATGAACAGTTTTTTCTTCTGTTTTGCGTTGACTGCATTCAACTTTGCACAGAAAAAAGAATGAAAAGTGACCGTCCGTCCGCATATAGTTTTTGAAAAGGAGTTTATTCAAAAAGTTGCCAGCAAACACCCCTTAATCGTGGCTAAGCTGGAACCAAAAGCTTCCACCAGAAGCCAATGAACTTTAGAATGAATAAATGCTACATTTTGAAGTTCATTGAAAAGGATTAGCCAGTGAATGGGCTTTAAAAATAAGAAGTGGCGATTTGCTGCTTCTAGTTTCCTTTTCATATTGAAGTTTAAACCTCATTAAATGGAAGCAGTACAGGAATTTCAGTAGAGAATTTGAGTTCAAGAAGTTGTCTGTATGATTGCAAAAAAAAAAAAAAACTATAAAATGAAGTGGGATCTTACAGTGTCAGAGTTTGGAGCGAACTTTGGTATGTCCATAATCTGATACTTCTTTGTGGCTGGCGCGAATTCTTCATTGAAGATAAGCAGGATTTAGTCGATAGAAAAAGACTTTAAGCAAGCGAGGGAAATCCAGAATGTCATAAAGGATATGACAAAATGAAAGGCACAAACAATATAACTGATAAGTTCAGCAAAAGCCACATATTGGTTGAATGATGTTATAGACATCATAAACAAAAAAAGCTGTGAAATGTTACTACAGCCTTCTCAAACATTGAAAAGGTATCAGCAAAAGTGGATATTTATTTTTACCTATTTGGAAAGCTGGGCGAACGTTGAAAACTATAAATTTTGTGAACAAACTTGTTTTCATCTAACACCCAAACAAGAATAGCAATTAGAAAATGGTTTTTGGCAACAATACGACAATAGCGTTTGCTGGGTCATGTATGTTCTTCATCAGCAAAATTTTGGCCATGAAGTTTATGGGCCACAGAAACGGACGATCAAAGACCAGATTTTTATCAAAAGAAAACAACCTCACCAAAAATTGCTGTCACAAATTGATGAAGGAGGATGAAGGATGATATTGACTCAGTTGCAGCTTTTTGCGGCTAATGGTTAAAATCCAGCTAAATTAATGTCCTTTTAATCAGGTGAGTAACAGTTATATAAGGAATTTGAATTCAACCCTAATTTAATGTCTTGAATTTTAATATTATAAAATAGCAACATAAAAACATAGCCCTTCGAGCCGAATAAAAAAAAAAAATAATAAAATAATACATATACAATAACAATAATAATAATAATACTATACTATAACAATAATAATATAATACATAATAATAATAATATATAATATATAATAATAATAATAATAATATTTAATAGAATTTGTGAGTAGAGAATTATATAATACTAGCCGACCCGGCAAACGTTGCTTTGCCTTCAAATTTTAGCAGGAGCAGAAATAATTGCTTTTTAATTTGTGATTTGTATAGGAGGTACCACTCCCCATTGTCCAATCCCGCCCATATTCGCAGCAGCACTTAAGATATGTACACCAAACCTACGCACCAAATTTTGTTCAAATACCGTAAGCAGGAGCAGAAATAATTGATTTTTAATTTTTTGTTTGTATGGGAGTTACCACGCCCCTTTGTCCATTTGGACCGAATTGTAAATCTAAACCATCCCGGGCACCACCCAGACGCATATACAAAAATTTATGCAAAGCGGTCCAGCCGTTTAGGAGGAGTTCACTGACAACGCCCGTACAGTAGAATTATATATATAAAGATTGTATATATATAGGTATATACAGGGTTGCCCATATTCGACGGACCCATGTTTTTTAAAAAAAATCAAAGAAAAAAATAAAAATTTGGCGGTTGGCAATCTTATTCATTTAATTTGTTCCAAGTAGATTTGTTTACATCAATTTTTGAATATGATATCTCTCAAATGGCCGCCTCTGGCGTTGATGGCGTATTGTGCCCTTTTTGCAGCATTTTCCATCGTTTTCGCCAACATTTCGGCCGGAATAGCGGCTATTTCTTCACGAATGTTGTCCTTGAGCTCTTCTACGGTCCTTGGCTTGTTAACGTAAACCTTTGACTTCAAATGTCCCCACAAGAAGAAGTCAGCGGGCGTCAAATCGGGCGAACGCGGTGGCCAGTCCAAATCACCGCTTTTCGACATCAAACGGCCCGGAAACAAATTCTTCAGAAAATCGATTGTTATGCGACTTGTGTGCGGTGGAGCGCCGTCTTGTTGAAACCAGAACTGCCTCATACGCTTTCGACGAATAATTGGCATCACAAAATTGATCATCATGTCGCGATAACGCTCCTGGTTGATGGTAACAGCATGGCCATTTTCGTTTTGGAAGAAAAACGGCCCAATGACCGTTTTCGCACTAACGCCGCACCAAACTGTGACTTTTTCGTCATGAAGAGGCAATTCTTGAATCTCCTGAGGATTTTCAGTGGCGTAAATACGGCAATTTTGCTCATTCAATGTGAAATGGGCTTCATCGGACATGATAATTTTGTTCCAAAATTGCTCGTCATCATCGGCCATTTCGATGACTCGTTGGGCCCATTCCAATCGACGAGGCTTGTCCGCAGGCAACAATCTTTGCGTCAATTGAATTTTGTACGGGAACAAATGCAAATCAACGCGAATAATCCGTTGTAAAGTGGACCGAGCCATGCCCAACTGCTGAGAACGGCGTTTTTGGGATGTTCTTGGGGACCTCTCAACACTGGCTCGTACGGCAGCGATATTCTCGGCCGATCGCCTTGGTCGACTTTTATTTGGCCTCTTCGGATTAGAAAGAGCCTCACCAGTCGAAAATTTTTCGTATAAACGCTTAATGGTGTTCTTAGAAGGCGCACTTCTCACATTTTTTAATATTTTAAAAGCACGTTGAGTTTTCACAATTGACTTCTTCTGTTGAATGTAAATTTCAACTATTTCAGAGCGCTCGCGTGGCGTGTATTGTTCCATGGTAAAAATCTGCTTGGACTGACGCTTCAAACGCGGTATGTCATTAAGCGATCTGACATCTCTGTCAAAAGTTATGGCGTTGCCAGATGGGTCCGTCGAATATGGGCAACCCTGTATATAATATTATTATTATTATTATTATATATAATTTATATTATATAATATTATATATCAAGATATCACCTCTCGAACTTACTGGATATAGTGGAGAGATTTAGTAGAGACATATGCATGCAATTTGGATTTGAAAAGTGCAAGTCTGCCGAGATGGTAAGAAGTCAGGTAGTGCATTCTGAAGGATTTACGATGAACGAAGGCGTAATGCAAATGTTACGTTCTGATCAATCCTACAGATACTTGGGAGTGGATGACATGAGAGGTATACACCACACACTTATAAGAGGCGCATTAAAGGTGCAATGTGAGATGAGAATAAAAAAGCTGTGCAGCACCAAATTAAATGCTAAGCATATGATCCGGGCAATTAATACCTACACCATTCCTGTATTAACATACTCATTTGGAATTATAGTATGGAGTGATACGGAATTGGATTCAGCACAGAGAAAAGTACGAACAACGATGACAAGATTTGGACAGCACCATCCTCAGGCTGTTGCTGTTGAGAGGGTAATGTTGCCACGAAAGTTGGGTGGACAGGGTATAATAAATTTGAAGAACCAATATTATGACCAGACCCAGAAACTTATGGAATTATTTTATGCGAAGGCATTAGAATGTGAACAATATTCCATTCTAGTGAATTTTGATGAAAATTACACACCACTAAAACTCTAAGCGCCGCAGTTCGATCATCTAGAATTTGTGAGTAGTGATATCGAAACTGTAGAAAAATGGAAACGCATGGCAGATTTCCATACCAACTGGATATGAATAATGTGGATAAAAATTTGTCTACAATATGTTTTCAGTATGGCCAATTGTTCCCGGAAACGTAAGCATTTCTAATGGCCATACAGGATGGCGTAATCCACTCTAGACATTTTCGAAGAGTTATCCTACACGAGGATATTAATAGGTGCCGAAGGCGTGGTCAAGCTCCTGAAATCACAGACCATATGATAAATGGATGCTCAATACTGGCAAGTACGGACTACCTCAGAAGGCACAATAATGTGGCAAGAATAATTCACCAAACTCTTGCTATTAGTAGTAGCTTCCTGGAGGATAGACTTCCTCATTACATGTACCGACCTGAAGTGGTCTTAATTAACACGGATTTTAAATTATATTGGGACTGCACCATATCAACGGATAGGACTGTCATCGCGAATAGACCAGATATAGTTTGGGTAGATAAACGCAACAGAACGGGGTATATTACAGATATTGCCGTGCCACTTTCTGAGAACGTTAATCTGACAATTGCGGAAAAGATATCTAAGTATACGGATCTGGCGTTTGAGATGAGACAACGGGAACATCTCAGAAGTGTTGAGATTATACCGATAGTGATCTCTAGCACTGGAATAGTGGTGCAATCTGTGACTCAACATCTGGTGGAGTTGGAACTTTATTTTAGCTAATAGGGCCTAATTTAATGTTTTTAAATAACAACTTGTTTTATTACATTATCCCGACGTTTCGTCAATTGTTTGTTGAGTTCATCAGGGGATTCGTCCTTTTAAATAAAAAAACAATTACATTTTTCCCCTTTAACATAACATCGATATAACATACATACATTGACAAGACTATTTAGCGTTCACATAGGTTAAATTATAATAACACGAATTTTGAGCATTACTAAACAAGTACATTAATTTATCACACCTTTTATCTGTTATCATAACTTATTTTATTGCAACCCTGTCGGTGTCTTCCTTCAAGTTAATCGTAAAAATCTAACAACATTTTTTGATGTCATGTCCAAGGACTCTGATTGTAAATTATTTAATTTGAGAAGCCAAAAAAGGCGTTAATTTGTTGCATTTTGTTATATAAACAATATGAACTAAATTAAATGTAATGAACTTTAATAGAAGTGATTTGCATGCATTTTTAATGATGATCCTTTACGTCGGATACGGAGAGCAGGTAAATATTTTCATCGAACTAGAAAACATGTCTCGCATATGATAAAGTTATCATTTACTCAGACTAGTTTATAAATATGAGCAGCAAGTCCAGATTCTAAGTTTAAGTATTATTAGACCTATAAATGCAATTCTCCACGTGGCGTTTGTTAAACGATTTTTATGGTATAGAAACCTATTTTCACCTCAATATGGATTGTATGTTGTCAAAGTAGTTGAACTCTACATGAAAATGAGCCACATGGGTTTAGGTGTTGACATTGCTTCCATACAAATATACTCGTACGCCCCCTGTTCTAAATTCCCTGAAAATGCCTTGCAATGTATTTGAAAGAAGTTTTCTGAAATTACGTTACAGTACATAGATCCGCATATGGGACAAGAGACATAAGGTGTCAAATTTTTCTCCAAATCTTACGTGCCAAATATTGCACTTCAAATTAAAATCAAAGAAACTGGATAACATAATTGATGTTCCTACACAAACGTGGCTCCCAAGATTAATTTCATTACGATATATTATTACTCTGATCTTCAATCAGGCGTGGGGATTCGATGAGTTAAGTATAAACCAAATTTTGATTTTCTCGGTCCCAAAAAAAGACGAAATTATTAACACTTATACTAATAATTTCAGAATAAGTCCAGATCGAGTAAATAAATTCGATAATTTCAATGTAAAGTCAATTAAATACTACCAACTGTCATCCACAATGTTGGTCAGCAGAAATGGTCCTTCGAGTCGACCATGAATGGCCGCTTATCCTGCCATTCTAATGCAAATGTATCGAAAACAAGAAAAGTACTGTCTACTCAACCTAATTTCTATATATGACAAATATTTCTATTATATGTCAATTAAGTAATTTAAGGTTTCCTCCGCCCAAATTTTGAGCCACATTTTTCAACTCCACCTTCCTTCTATTTCCCCAGGTGACAGCAAACACAAATAATATCCTGTCCAAAAACAGGACAAAAAAACAAAGACATTTTAATAATTTGTTTCACAAAACTTACACGAAAATTACAGTTCACCTCCCCACGCCCCTAAAATTACACATTTTGTCCCATAAATAACCACAACGAAATAAAGTTTAGACTGCAAAATACTCGTATGTGTATAAATATGTGACCTAATTCCTAAGCACTAACCATGAAAAAGTAAGCCACAGTTCAACTACCACCCTGAGAAAAGAAATTAATATGATTATTTAAATCAACCCTCCGAAAAGGACGATGAAATATAAAGTCATGAGTGTTGGGCAGGAGACAGAGAATGATAAAGAGTATACAAGAAGAAAAAGTCAACTATAGCACGTTGTTTTTTATTTGTTTTTTTTTCATGAATTCCATGTGATACTCGTATCGTTGAATGCATAAATATAACTTACTCCAACTTACATCCAATTGTTGTACTCATGAGCTTTAAGACCAAAGACGCACCCTTTGGTGCAGTCACGGCAGTGACAAGAAGGTATAAAAAGTTACATGTCACATTCATCGCCTTGTGTTACATTTTATCACGTAACCTCAAACGTACAAAATTCCAAAACATGGCCAAAGGACTTGGGGCTAGTGTGAAAGGCAGACAGGATTTGACAGAAAGCAGCAGCAACAAATTTTGTGACAACTTCTTGAATTAATGCTCGCATGGACTCACAGGAGAGGATGAGATCGCATTTTGAAGCATTTATTGTAAGCGGAGGAAAAGAGGTTATCATCATCATCATCAGCATACTTGACGTAGTCGTCTTGCAATATCATGCAAATAACAACTAAGAGCCCCCAGAGTCTTGAGGACAGTTACTTTCACAGGCTCTGCGATTAGGAGTGAGATGTAGTAGCAAGTTTGCCTCCCTTTATCGCAGGCAGAACAGAAAACCATCACCCATTTTCAGCTAACAAAAAAGTGTAATAACAAACCGCTGAATAATAACAGTAATTTGTTTTTACACTAATTGTCAGGCTTTCGAAAGATATCTCGTTGTCGTGTTTCCTTCTTCACCGGGCAAAGACAATGTCCGACGCGTGCCCGGTAATTAAACGCTATGGCTGTTTACTTTCATTTCTCACAATACTTTTTGAGCAATTTGCAGCAACAAATTTCTATATTTTTCGTTAAAATATAACAAATGTTACATTGTAATGAATGTCCTGTGTATAAGGACTATGAATTGATGGTCATTTCAGTTATTAGTCCAGCCTTTTATTGTATTTCATACATAACCTAAATTCATATCAAACAATGGCAAGATTTCCAACCCTCAAAATACTTTGGAATATAAGGCAAAACTGCAACATTTTGGTCCGTTTGAAATTCCCTTTGGCCGCCATTTGTTTCTTTGTTAAAGTGAAAACCCCCCGAAGAAAATTTCACTTGTTGTTCATTTGTCTGGCTCTGGTTGAAGAGATAACAGAGAAAGCGATTGCAGGATAACATCATGGAGCATTCAGTCTGCCACACAAAAGGGGAGTAATTTGGATACTTAGCCACGCCAGGGAGGGGTTGTTTTCGAAATTGTATACGGAGATTTGCAAGTGTGAAAATTGATGGAAAAAGTTGGCAGTTCTGTCTAGCTGTATAACCCCTGCTTTCCAAACATTTATTTGTATTCTACACAGGATTTGTCATCTTTAACTTGCATTAACAAGAAGTCAGAGATCTGGTGGAAGAAAGGAGGAAATATCCTGTTACCAATTGTAATTGTTCTACTGCGAAGCTTTTGTAAGGAGACAAATTCGCAAGATTAGATAAAATGTTACAGTTCTTTAGGAAATTAATCGAACGAAGCTGTATTAATTATTCAATTGTTCAACTGAGACTGACATGGGGCGAAAACATGCACAAAAACCAAATACTTACTATTTAGACAAATTTTAGCATTCAAAAAGGAAACTACGCACTGTGGAATAGTAAACAGATTCCCTGTATCCCATGAATGAGATATGGGAGAGCTTCTCACATTCAGTGAGCGCTTACACACGTTCTATGTTTAGACTCATTCAACTGGACCTACAATTTAACGACTATTCCGCACGCCATAAGTTTGAGAAGCATTGACCAGACTTGCCGATTACTCGACGACTCCAGGTGTTCGTCAGACATATCGAGGTGATCGACGCCTACATAATAATATGTGAACTCTATGCGGAATTGAACCCGGAATCATGCGAACGATAGCCGTGTGCACTAACCATTGCGTCACGGTCGACCACGCTCTGCAATAGTAATTAAGAGAACATAGATTAAAATTCACAATTTCTATTTGAAATTCGAAAATAACGAAAATTTCTCATCCTTAGATTAGGAGAGTTCAAGTAAAAATCAGAATTCAACAATTCCCGAAATTCATGAGAAACAGAAAAAAAAAATGTAAAGATCAGAAAACATCGGTTGAAATAGAGCATTTCAATTTGAGATTGAAAAAAAAAAAACATCAATTCAAAGAAAAAATTTATTTAATTTTTTCAGTTGAAATTAGAAATTATCATGTAATTTTCAAAATACATCAATTTGAGCTTAAATTAAAGTTTCGATTGAAAATTTCCGTTTGAAAATCATAAGAGTTCAACTGAACTAAAAGATTAATTAATTATTTTATACGCCATCTCCAATCGTTAATTGAAATTGGAAAGTGCGATATTAAAATCCAAAAATAAAACAGTGATTTAAATTCCGAAAATTTCAATTGAAAATATTCAGTTGAATATCACAAGCGATCAGCTGATAACAAGCGTCTTCATTTAAACTTCAGGGGAGATTAAGCATAAAACAGAAATCCTATTTGAGGTTTAAAAAACATTGGTGGGAAGTGGATACTTTTATTTCTACCTGAATTCAAAAAAAAAATTAATTGGAAATCTACACTTAACTCTGGGAGGCGTTCAACTGAAAATCAAAATTTAGTTTTAAAACTTAGAACAAATTAGTTGCAAAGCAGAAACTCTACTTGAAATTAGTAACAATTTGCTATTATTTGAGGTACCGAAAATAACATTTAAAAATGACAATTTTCATTTAAAATTCACAAAGATCAATTGAAAAATAGGATTCCCACTTAAAACTCAGAAAGATTATATTAGAATTCAGAACATGTATTTAAAAATCATATAATATCAATCATATTGATATTAATTCAAGTTCAAGAAACATCTGTTTAAAATTCAATTAAGATTAAGAACAAAACAGAAATTCCATTTGAATTTCAGAAAACATCGATTAGTATTTAAAATTTCGATTGGAATTTAAGAAAAGAGGAACTGAAAACCAAAGCTATCACCTTCTGAAACTCAAAAAGCAACGGAATCCAAAATTTGTTTTTAAATTCAGAGAATATCAATTTAAGGTCATAAAACATGAGTTCAAATTCCGATCCGTAAAGTTACTTTTTTTATCAGGGACAGGGCCCAGTGTCATGTCTATTATGCTTGTTAGGATCCTCTACATAAAACAAAGAATGATCATTCAAGGTTTATAGAATAAAAGTCTTTATTTCGGGCCTTAATTAACAAGATGTGACTCTCTAGAGTGGTGAACGCAGGCTTCTTTAAGCTGACTTTGCTACTTCGAAGTGAGATTAGAAGCTGAAATCGCCTCAATAACAGCTGAAGTTCATATCTATGTTGGCGGGGCAGCTTTTGTAATTGTTTTATTTATTTCGAGGAAAGATTGTGCAGAAGCTGACAAGTGTGGAAGAATTTCCAAAATCATTCATTTGGGAAGAATGATCGAAATTGTTCTATTGGGAAAAATAGTTTGAAATAGTACAATTAGGAAGTATTTCCTAAAATTGAACTGTTGTAAAAAATCGTCCAAAAATCGTTTGGTTAGGAAGAATCGACAAAATCGAAATCGTCTTATTAGAAAAGACCAACTGAAACCTATTTGCTAGGAAGATAGACCTAAGTCGTTGTGTTGCAAAATAGACCGAAATCATTGTTGGGCAGAACGCACAGAATGCTTTCTGTTGGCAATAATACAACGAAGACATAATGCTAGAAAGGGACCCTTTTTTGAAAAATGTTGCCCAATATCGTTTTGATCCACCGACATTGCGCTATTGGGATGATTGACCTAAAATGTTCTGTAGAGAAAAATAGACCACTTTTTTGCTGAAAACAACCGACTGAATTCTTTCTGCCAAGAATAATCTACATAGTCGAAATCTTCGTATTAGAAATATTTTTCAATAAATCAGTCCATTTGGAAGAAACGAACTAAATAATTCTATCAGGAATAATCGAACGATATTATTGGAAAAATCGAACACTTTCCGCTGATGAAAGTGAGAGATCCATATCTTTCCGTGGAGAAAAATCGACCGAAATCGTTTTATTAGGAAGCATTGGCTGAAATCGTTCGGTTTCAAATAATTGATCAAAATTTTGGGAGTTATCTTTCAGAAAAAACTAATGGAATGGTTCGATTGGGGAGAATTGTCAAAAATTTTTATATTGGGTAAGAACCGATCGAAATCTTTATATTGAGTAAATTCAAAGGACATTGCTTCCTCTGGAAAGAACTGCACTTTGGCAGCAATAAATTGAAATCTATCAGTTGGGAGCAAGAAAATCATTCGGTAAATTGACTCTATATCGAGAAATATCGACAGATATTTATATATCGTTCTGTTGGGAAGAAACGAGAAATATGTTCGTTCTGCCCGTAAGAATCAATAGGAATTTTTATTTGGAAAGAATTGACGATATCGAGATAGTTCTATTCGAAATAATCTATCGAAATTCTTCGGTTGATAAGAATGGTTCCAAACTGTTCAGTTAACTACAAGAATAAATGGATATCTTTCTAATGGGAATAATGAAGGGAAATATTCTATAAGGAAGAACCTACACAAATCTGTATGTTAGGAAGTATCAGCGTGATTGTTTCTATGGGAATGAACATACTAAAATACATTTGTTGAGGAAAAAAAACTTCAAAATTATTCCGATAGGTAGAGCCGATCAAAATCATTGTTTTGAAAAGAGCAGATAAAACCGTTCTATTAGCAAATGTAGTGAAATAATAGGCAATCAGCTAGATTTCCAAAATAAATTATATACATCGGTTTTTATTTAATTTACTGACGTTTGAAATTTGCCACAGTTATTGATAAATTAATTCACAATTACCCGCCTTAAATGTTAATTTTAAAATCCATTGTATGCAATCAACTATGAAATTATTGCGAACCTATAAATATTTCCGATTAAGCCGATAACCATACCAATACCACGCACTTAGGTGACATTTCAATTTTGATATATTAACACATTAAAGTGAAATATAGAACATTCCAACACTTTCGCCGCCGCCTTTCCTAACGTTTTTCTGAATACGTGCCACATTTCATGTCGGACGGAGCTGCTACACTTAATTTATCATGAATTCGCCATTTGAATTTTGATATGCGCACAAAAACAAAACGGGTGAAAAATAATGAACTACTTAGCGGTGTTGGTGCAAATCGCTATACAAATAATAATTGATATTCTTAGTTCGTATTGACTTTTAATAACAACTAGCAATGATTTTTGTTTTTCCTACTTATCTAGAAAACGCAACCAAGTGTAGTATACTAATTATGCGAAGATAAAAATTTTTAATTGATTACATCGCTATGGAAAGGGCTTGGCCGGCGGCCTTAAGGGCGTTGTTCACATTTTTTATTTATTTGGTGGAAATGGAATGGTAATTTATCATACAGATAATTAGGTTATAAAATTAAAGGTCGTCAAGTATTCGAAATATACCATGGAAATAGAAAGTAAACAGAATGAAATATTTTATTTATTTATTTTTTTCTAATTGCAATTATTCTATATTTTACATTTCAAGGGATATCTGACGAGAATAAATCATTCACTCATTAAATGAAACTTAAATTTCGGAGGTGCCTATGAGTGTAAAAACAGCACTACAAATTATTTATTTGACACTTGCCAACACCTCGAATGATTTTCCCGCTAATCTCATTGCGTTTGTATAAAGTATATTAATAAGAAATCCATTATTTTTCCGATAGATGGCTTTAATAATTTATATCCAGAGACGTATAAATGCGATAGAGTTACGCTAGATGGCACTAGAAATATAAGATTTCGTACCCAAAAAACTACTACCAAAATTCAAGCCAGGTGGCTGAAAACGTAAACACTGTTTATGGTCCCGATATCGTAGGAACAACCAAACACGTGAAATTTGTTCCTAGATAGTCCAAGTTTTACTTGGCTATCTCAGGAGGCTATTGGCAATCGCATTGTAATATGCCCATTGTGTCGCACACCGTGGGTCTCTTCACGGCGAGACTCATGTAAAACCCTCGTGGACTTCTTCCATTGTGTGAGCCCAATTATCGAAAATGTTGGTAAAATATTGGAAATCGTCAAGTAAGACCTTCGGGTGATCAGTTTTTCATTGGCCAAGAGCTAAATATTACACAAAAAAAAGTTTGGAACCATTTTAATAGAACTGGAAACAAAAAACCGATGTATGGATGCTACACGAATTAACGCAAAAAAATTTCATGAAACGAATTACCATCTTCGAATCATTGTGAAATCGCAACAAAATCGGTCCATTCCTGAACCGAACTGGGGATGAGAAGTACATCATTAAACTGTTGTGATAGAATCGCGATTAATTGGCGCAAGCTGTGACCAAACTAATATTGGCGGTCAGGAGGGTTTTGCTGTGTGTTTGTTGAATTGGGAGGAAACCATCCTCTACACTCCCAAACTCTTAATTCGTCTTGCACTGTTAATAATTATACAGTATGAAGGAAGCAATCTTCCATAAGCAGCTAATAGAGAAGAAATTGTGTCCCTTCAGGGCAACGCCTGACATCAACAGTGACTAGTATGGGTGCTTAGTAAGAAGATTCCTTTGCATCCAACTTTTAGCTTGCATCCGGCACCAAGTGATTACCACTTGTTGCTGTCTATGGCGAATAATCTTTCTTGTGAAAAATTCGCGTCAAAAGAAACTTGTGAAAATCATTTGTTCCAGTTTTTTGTTTTGTCAGAAGTGTGAGGTTTCTATGAGAAGTATAATGGAATTACCTTCAAAATGACAACAAGTTATGGGACAAAATCGTGCATATTTGAATTAAATCGGATCATTCTAACTACGCTAAACATAGCTTTCAATGTCATGCAAAAATAATAAATTTCGTTTTACTACACCTTATACGAGTATATATGTACACATTTCAAAAATCTTATGTACGATCGCTATCGCTTTCCGGAAGAAAAAATTGCGAACATTTTCAATATTTTAAAAAACCGACGATGTCGACGAAAGTAAGCAGATATTAAAATTGAATACTTTGTTCAAAAAGTAAGACCTGTTTTCGGTTTAAAGTATTCGAGTATATCAAATCTTACAGACATAAATATTTTTTTTCTCAATTGCAGCACTGTGGGAGACATCTATGTCAAATTTCACATTATAAATATCAATAGTTTTTGAGCTTTCCCTGGTTTTGTACGACGCATGAAGTGATTTCGCCGATTTTTATAATACGATTTTGTTCAAGAAAGAAGTTGCATTCAGTATTGTTTGCGAAATGGAATTTGTGCTGTGGAAATGTTGCAAAAGGCATTCAGTGATCAGAGGATGATGTTAAGAAAAGTTTGCAAGTGGCGTACGCAATTCAAAAGAGGCCGAAAACGAGTTGAAGACGAACGGCGTCCCAGACGGTCATCACCCACTACCGATGAAAGTTACGTCCTACTAATTCGACATTTGGCCCTCAAAATCTATCGACAATTACCAGTCTTTCTGACGATGTAGATCGTAAGACATTACGTTAAAATCGCTTTATCTAGTTTCAGACCCCAAAACAAATGACCGATCGGGGAAATATGGCGCCACAGGTGAGGTAAGATCGAAAAATTACTTTTCGGCTTGCTAAAAAACCAAGTTTGTGCTGACAGATTTCTTCAATTATTGTGCTATTGTGCATTATGAATCTCTTACTCTGGGCCCACCTGCCAACCGGAAATATTTTTTGAATATATCAATCTAAGAATGATGCCGGATTTATTGGCGGTCATTCCTTGATTTTTGCACCACGATAATAGGCCGTCCTTGAGTCCGCATAAGTTTCAAAAATTCCACTTATATCGCTCGCTTCGCTTGATTTCATATCACACTCCAGAGATCTATTCGAAGTGACCAATTCGATTCGACTGAAAAAATTTAACTAGAATAGTACAGGGTTGCCCATATTCGACGGACCCATGTTTTAAAAAAAAAAATCAAAGAAAAAAATAAAAATTTGGCAGTTGGCAATCTTATTCATTTAATTTGTTCCAAGTAGATTTGTTTACATCAATTTTTGAATATGATATCTCTCAAATGGCCGCCTCTGGCGTTGATGGCGTATTGTGCCCTTTTTGCAGCATTTTCCATCGTTTTCGCTAACATTTCGGCCGGAATAGCGGCTATTTCTTCACGAATGTTGTCCTTGAGCTCTTCTACGGTCCTTGGCTTGTTAACATAAACCTTTGACTTCAAATGTCCCCACAAGAAGAAGTCAGCGGGCGTCAAATCGGGCGAACGCGGTGGCCAGTCCGAATCACCACTTTTCGACATCAAACGGCCCGGAAACAAATTCTTCAGAAAATCGATTGTTATGCGACTTGTGTGCGGTGGAGCGCCGTCTTGTTGAAACCAGAACTGCCTCATACGCTTTCGACGAATAATTGGCATCACAAAATTGGTCATCATGTCGCGATAACGCTCCTGGTTGATGGTAACAGCATGGCCATTTTCGTTTTGGAAGAAAAACGGCCCAAAGACCGTTTTCGCACTAATGCCGCACCAAACTGTGACTTTTTCGTCATGAAGAGGCAATTCTTGAATCTCCTGAGGATTTTCAGTGGCGTAAATACGGCAATTTTGCTTATTTACGGTCCCATTCAATGTGAAATGGGCTTCATCGGACATGATAATTTTGTTCCAAAATTGCTCGTCATCATCGGCCATTTCGATGACTCGTTGGGCCCATTCCAATCGACGAGGCTTGTCCGCAGGCAACAATCTTTGCGTCAATTGAATTTTGTACGGGAACAAATGCAAATCAACGCGAATAATCCGTTGTAAAGTGGACCGAGCCATGCCCAACTGCTGAGAACGGCGTTTTTGGGATGTTCTTGAGGACCTCTCAACACTGGCTCGTATGGCAGCGATATTCTCGGCCGATCGCCTTGGTCGACTTTTATTTGGCCTCTTCGGATTAGAAAGAGCCTCACCAGTCGAAAATTTTTCGTATAAACGCTTAATGGTGTTTTTAGAATGCGCACTTCTCACATTTTTTAATATTTTAAAAGCACGTTGAGTTTTCACAATTGACTTCTTCTATTGAATGTAAATTTCAACTATTTCAGAGCGCTCGCGTGGCGTGTATTGTTCCATGGTAAAAATCTGCTTGGACTGACGCTTCAAACGCGGTATGTCATTAAGCGATCTGACATCTCTGCCAGATGGGTCCGTCGAATATGGGCAACCCTGTAGTTCGTTCAGACGACCATACCGGAAGGTGGTCGTTTGGTATGCTGTTGTGCATTATGAATCTCTTCCACTGGGCCCACCTGTCTTGATTTTTGCACCACGATAATACGCCGTCCTTGAGTCTGCAAAAGTTTCAAAAATTCCACTAATATCGCCTGATTTAATATCGCACCTCAAAGATCGCTCCGAAGTGACCAATTCGATTCAACTGAAGAAATTTAACTAGAATTGTATTCCGTTCAGATGGCCATACCAGAAGGTGGACGTTTGGAGAGTTTTTGAGGATTTGAAAAAAGATTGGCAAAAGTCCAATGAAGGCAATTAAATTTAGATTTGTTGAAAAGAAAATTGAAACAGGTCTCACTTTTTGTATGCAGTAATAAGAGGCATTTCGATATTCTTCTTCAGAAACGGGAATGCAATTTGTCAAAGATCGTTTAGCTTTGTCATCATTCTAGCTTTGTCTGATCGAGAAAGAATTCTTTGGTTAGGAAATTCTTCTGAGAAATGGGAAAGCAATTTGTTAGACGTCCTTTAAGACGGCGACATTCTGGCTTTGTCTCAACGAGAAAGAGTTTTTTGTTTAGGAATTTTGGGCGAGAATGTTGTTTATGAACTCCATGTAGTGTTGAGGAATTTAACGTACTAAAATTTGTCTGCAAAATAACGATATTATTTTTTGAAGCTACCTTAAATGCCAATTTCCCTGTTTAACATTGATTGAAAGAGGATTCTTCATTTAGACAAAGTGGACGACAAATTTTCTGTAAGCATCGTATATGACCAAAGAATTTAGCACTCGGAAATTCATGTGGAAAATGATGATGATGAATTTTGATAGTTCTTAAATATGCCAATGTCCCAAAATATTACCTGTGAACGTAATACATGACTAAAGGATTTGGGGTCCTAAAATTCATCCAAAAAAAAAGGCATGCGCCAAAGGTTAGTTTCGAAGTGGTGAAATTCTTCGTTCTGTTAGCGGGCGAAAAGTAACGGCTGAATCGTTTGGATTTCTGAATTTTATCTGAAAGTTAGGAAAGCTATTTGTTAAATATCTTTCCATGTTTCGACCAGAAGGTATACATTTGGATAAAGGAGTATTCTTCGGTTGTACTCGATGACCAAAGATGTTGGCAAACGAATAAAGAACATAAAAATTGGCGTCTTCAAAATGGAGGCAAGTTCAGGTTGGGAAGCGTAAAATATGTGTTATCCAGCAATATTTTGGAAATTTATAAACCAACAATGTTTAATATTTCATAGAACTTTTTCAAAGCTACCAATTTTTTTCATAATTTGTTTGCCATACAAAAAAAGTACTGAGTTTAACTTAACCATACTTTGCCCGGATTGAAATCCCACCCAGCAAAATAAATAATGTTGGACTTCGTACTTAAAACCTCACGACTGGACTTCGTTTTCTTGTAGTTTAATTTCACTTATCTTAAATGTCTACAATAACACCTCGTCATGGCACAATCTACAATTGTTTGCGACCAAACAGCGAATTGTTGTTATCTTTTATTTGTTTAACGAACAAACAAATTCCAACGCTTCCTACTTCCAATTGCGTACCACATTAGAGAACGCATCTGCATTAAATACACATTAGAGCCGTTATAGCGAAAGAACGATGTCTTGTACCTGTCACAAAAAGTGTCCCAAAGGACTTATATTGCATATGAACATTCCCAAAGTCCTATACGATCCTTAGGCATGTGACACAGGTAGATATTGGAAATTTTGATGAGGATTAGAATAACGACAATGTTACAGAGCCATAGATAAAGCAACTATGGAAAATAAAATGGAACAGAAGTAAAACAGGACACAAAAAAAGAAAACGACTGTGAGATGAAAAACAGGTAAAAAAAGGTCGCTATGACGAGGGCGCACACGGTACTCTAAAGTACTTATAGTAGATAAGGAAAAAGAAGAGCGGAAAGGTATAATAAATTAAACTCCAGAAATAATAAATATAAACTATTTTTTATCGATATATTTAGTCGCTGAAATGGAATAACTGAAGAGGAAAAAAACTGCTAACTGCATAGGGTGAGTTTGCATCTACAATAGCATAAAAAACAAGTTAAAATAGCATAAAACAATTCCATCTGACCAGAAAATGAACAATTTCTTTCTGCCGTTTTTCCTAACATTCATTTGTTACTATGGAAGACAAGATTTTTGTTGTACCGCTGATAGTTTTTGAATTCAGTTACGAGGAGTATTGAAAGCTTTTGATTTCTACAGACGAGCTAGAACTTGTAAAAAGATTACGTATTGGACATAAGCATTATATAAGGTCTAGCAAAAACGTATCCATTACAAGATTTTTCGAAAAGAATTAAAACTGCTCTACTTTTTAAACACGACAGTCAGGCTGAATAAGCTGGCGCTTCGAAATGCTTCTGAGAAATGGGAATGCAATTTCTCAAAGGTCCTTTAAGATGTCGATATTCTGGTTTTATTTCGTCATCATTTGTTACGTTAGGGTAGTTAGGATAGCTTTTGAATTTGCTTACGAGGTTTCTATGGCCGAGCTAGCTTTTGCTTAACATTGAAGGCTTTATTTGTCATAGTTACGATGATTCCAATTATGTCTGATTTGTATCGTTTTGATCTACAACTTATTGCCATTTTGAATGTTATTTCATTATGGTTCTTTCACATAAACACCGCCCCTACTGGCAAAATATTGGAACAGGTGTGGTCGAGGTCTGAGCTGCAAGTTGGGCAATTCCTTTCCTATTGTGCTTTCTTCTGCAGGTCCGATCAAGCTAAACACACAGCAAAAGCTTCCTGGTCGTCAATCCTGTCTTGAACACCCTTTGCGCTTGCTTAGCGCCATTTGATGTCCAACTGTTTTCACTTGACGTTTTCGGGAGTGATTTTTCATCACCAGTTAACTATGATGTCAAAATTACCAGAAAAGAATCGACGAGATTAGAATGGTGTTTGGTTGGCTGTTACAGCATCAGAACCACAATCACTACATTTTCAGCAACCTGACTTACGTTTTCGCCTTTGTTGCAGAAGAACTGCAAAATATGACGTATTTCCAATCTTCAACGTCCACTCAATCAATACTGAAGGGAATCGTATCTTTCTAATGCAATCTAACGTCTAGCAACGCGAGGTACTAAATTATTAAAGCCATCTATCGGATAAAATTGACTTTTACACCGAAACTCACGCAGAACATCGTGGACTCTTTCTGACACCGGAAATGACATATGAAACGTTAAACGATACCTCTTAAATCTTTTATCGAAAGTAAAACCTAAAGTCAGTTTATCCATCCATGCCAATGCTACGAGCAATAATTTATCACTTTTGTGCCCTGCTATCTCTATAAAGCTTTTTCTGTTTTCCTATCTAAATAAATGTCTAATTTCATCCACTTACCTTGACTTGCATAGACAGTATCCGCTGCAAATATGATGCAGAAAACCACTAAAGCTGAAAATGCCTTCGCAGCAAACATCATGTCAAAAGCCGGTAACCGCCGTAGGCTAACAACAGAACGATAACAACCAGACATCCGATGGGTGGTTGTAGTAGGGAAGGTAGTTTTGGTGTAGGAGTCTGTGGTGTGTGGTGAGGAATGGGTGGTGAAGGTGGCTCTGCAGTACCCACCAGCGCTACTATCCATGGTAACGCGTTGCAAATTTGGGGATAATTTTACTTTTGCGGCCTTTACTTAATAAATTTGTTTAGAAAAACTGTATTTATGGCGCTTGAGAGAACATTATGGAAATGATATATTTAAATGGTTTTAAGAACGTATTTTGATGGGTTTTCATTGATTCATTAGAGATTTTGCAAGGATTTTTCTGCAGATTGTTAAAGAATTCGGGGGAAAGACTGGCTAGTCTGTTGTTGCCTTAGAGAGAGGGAGATTTGTTTTTGTACATAACTTCTATTTTTGTGTACTCTTGTGAGATGACAGCACTTGGAATTTCTGTTTATATCCCCCTTTTTCACTTCCTCTCTACCACTTCCTGTGACTCCTATACCTTTCTCTTATCTGCCACCCGACTGAAAACTGACAGTTTAAGCTACCGTTAATGGCCGGGTTGGCAAAAATTGCACCACAATTGCTTTGTTCCAAAAACAGGAAACGCGAAATTATTACTTACAAAATATTCACTGTTCCATTGATTACATTAATTTACTGAAACTTTGTTACGTGTTTTTTTAATAATTCACTTCTTCAATTACCGCTTCTTTGCTTTGTTATATTTGGCTGTAAAATTATTCGATTTTTCTTTATGTAAACAAATGGCTCTGGTTTCTGTTTCCTTCATATTCGTTCATTCATTTAGTCGTTTTTTTTTTTGTCTCCGCGTTTTTGTTTATTGCCAATAGATGTTTACTCTCTGCACGTTTCTTTCTTCTTTCACAACTCTCTCTTGTACTTCATTTTTGTCATCTTCTTTCTCTTTCTTTCGGCTGCCTGCTCTTTTTGCGATACGCGATATCCCCGCTGTTGTATTGCGACGGACGGATCCAGATTCCTTTAATATTTTTACTACTTTTTTTTCTGTTGCCGTCGTCTTCCTCGTCTTCTTCTTTTTTCTCCTTTTGATACACAAATTCTTTTTATCGCAGACTCTGGCGTTGCGTTTTATAAATTATCACTAAAATTTGTTGTTTAAATTATAACATTTTTGTTATATTGTTAGTAATATTTTCGTATTTTGTTTAGAATATTTCGTTTGCATTTGTTTTGACATTCGACACTTTAATGTAATTCGTTCATTCATTCATTTGCTTCACTGTAACAACAAATACATCATAGATTTCCAAGAAACCAATCGAACGCGTCCATCCGCCATCCGTTTTGTTACGACCGTACACCGTGTTCTTTGCTTGCAGACTGAAGTTTTTCCCTATTTCTGTTGTTTTCTTTCTTGGTGGTGCAATAATGATATGACATTGCCATTTCCCACAAAGTTATTTTGCGACCTGGCAGTACTATTTAGTGGGGAAACATTGTTATCGACCGTTGGTGGTGGTTTCGTTGCTTGCTTATTAAAGTAGACTACCGATTGCTCTGAGTTAATTCTAAGTGGGGAATTCGTCAAGCAAAGTAGTCACGTTTTTGTTAGGGTAGTGGTTAGTATCTCCGGCTGCCATTCAGGAGGCCGTGGTTCAGTTTCCCGTTGATTTTTTTTTTTCGTACTTTCTGTTGATAAAATAAAAGCAAGTTGTGTGTCTTTATTCTTTTATTTGGAAGCACTTGTATGCCATATGAATTATAATATCTTTCTAATGTCCGTCAACACTTTGCACCGTGGTGCAACCCCGTATACGTATATGGGTTATATTCACTTTGCCGCAATCAATTTCAGAAAACTTTACATGAAAAACTTCTAGCGGTATCAAATCGCATGATCTTGGTGGCCAATTCACCTTATCTCCGCTGGGGATATTTTTAAATCTTTCATGCGAAACGTTCATTGCGGCGTTCGTTGTGTGATACGAAGCGCCCTAATGCTGGAACCACATGTCATCCACGTCCATGTCATTCGATTTTGATATAGAGAAATCACTGACCTATAGCGATCACCATTGAAGGTGATGACCTCACAAATGATGTTTTTTTAAGAAGTACGTACCAATAATGCACCAAAGGGTAACTTTCTGTGGTGCGTTGCTACCACCTTGTGAATTTGTTTGCTAACATGTCCTTTTATTGAAAAATGAACCTCATTGCCAATGCTGCCAAATTAATCCAATCGCACTAAAGCCCACTCAGCGATTAGACGGAGCAGTGCCTATGGTCATTTACTTTGAGCTCCTGGGTCAGTTAGATGCAAGCCAAAGTCCCGACGTAAATTACGTCAAGTTGAATTCTGTGAAAATCCGAGTTTTAGGATACAGCAACGAATTGACAGCCACGGACGGTGGTGTCTTTCTCGGCCGATCAGATTTCAATTTGACGTACAGGTGTTGTTTGATTATTTATCGTACCGGCCGTTAGATTATCGGCTTTGATAGGCCATCGCGATTGCCGTGAAATGTTCACTTGCATGGCATGATAATTTAGCAACAGTGACTGAATAACAAACAACAAATTTGACAGATGCCGACAAACCAATATGGTCGCCACAGCCCGCCAGCATCGGACTGGTAGATAGTAAACACTTCATTGGAAATATATAGATACCTGCTTGAGGGCGCTTTTCGATTTCACTCTTTTTGCGAATAAAAACCCAAATAATCGGAACTTTTTATTCTTGTCAAAATTTACTATTTTGGTCAGTTGCCGAGTTAGAACACCTATAGTTGTTTGTTTTCCATAATAATATTAAATTACGGGCATTCTCCAACTTTTATGAAAATCCATATGAAAATACGGCTTTTGCTGTTATTTTGATTGGAGTACCTGAGTAACCAAAAACTCCGACCAATTTTGGAACAATTTTTTCTAAATTCCAGCAGCAGTTTTAGACCAAATAGCACAATATTAGACCCCTCGAACATAAAAAATCATGTTATCAACCATGGCTAAAAAAAAAATATTCATATCTCGGAAACAGATGGGCCAATCGCAAAAATTACCCGATTTTTGACGGTGACACGGAAAGTGAAAAAAATCATCAAATAAAAAAGTCCGTGAACCCAAAAAGGGAAACCTGTTTTTATTATTTTACTCAACAACAAAAAAAAAACCTATTCTCGCTTTTATCAATATTTATAGATAATGCGTGCGTTTTCAAAAATCGCCGTTTTGAAACCCGAATTTTGGAATGAAGATTGGACTTCTATATGAATTTTACTAGGAACAACATTAATAATGAATAAACTAGACGCTGTGCTAACTCCACTTTAGTCGTTTTTCCTTGTAGCTACAGACATATTTATCAGTTGCAATAATTTCATCTTAACCATTTCCATACTTATCGCAATATTGTTGCCATACTTTTCACTTAAGCGCCATCTCGGTAATTGCTTAATTATGGCTTCTTTATTATTTTGTGGAAATGGGAAATGAAAAGACTTACCGCACTCCGGCCATCTGTGCTCTTCCCAACATAGTTTCTTCCTACTTTTCTTTTCGGCGAATGGCCAAATTAATCTTCGCTTTAATGTCGTGCGTGTGTGTACGATTGGAAACATATGGCCCAGTCATCCAGCAAAATGTCTCTTCTCTGAATGACTCTGGTTTGTTTGGCCGTTGGATGGCACAACTTTTTCACTGAACAATTAAATGGAATTTTATGTGGCCAATTCAATTGATAATCGTTGGAAGTGAAATGAATGAATGTGAGAATAAGAAATAAAAATTAATTAATTAACTCGGTGATACATGACCAACAAATGGAAAGAGAGCAGATGGGAAAAGATCAGAGCACTACAAATAAAATTAAGAAATTCACTTGAAATTCGTATACATTCGAATAGAAATGATAAAGAACGAGCGATGTTTTTGGCAACTAAGATATCCGTCTTAAATAAAGTTTAAACTACATAAATAATCAATTGTGCGAAAAAGCTGTCAACGGAAATAATTTAACAAGTCTGCAAGAAATAAATTGTACAAGCAAAAGTAAATAAATTTTAATAGAAAATTGATCACAAAATTCAACAGTCTAACAAAAGTCTCAATGAGGACTCTTTTCTCTATAACAAACAGTCAATGAAAACAGCTTTCCCTATGAAAAGACTCTATGAAATTTTTCCGCCAATGAGGACATTTTTCTCTATGCAAAGTGCCACCGAAGACACCTCTCTCTATGCAAAGTGCCACCAAAGACACCTCTCTCTATGAAAAGTGCCAATGAAGACACTTTTTCTCTATGAAAACATTCAATGAAGACACTTTTCTCCAAGACACATTTCCTTATCAAGGTACTTTTTCCTATGAATACACTTTTCTCTATGAAAAGTGTTAATGAGAACACTTTTCTCTATGAAAAGTGTCAATGGAGACACTTTTCTTTATGAAAAGTGTCAATGGAGACACTTTTCTCTATGAAAAGTGTCAATGGAGACACTTTTCTCTATGAAAAGTGTCAATGGAGACACTTTTCTCTATGAAAAGTGTCAATGGAGACACTTTTCTCTATGAAAAGTGTCAAT
>JAHXMU010000146.1:639072-665683 GCA_019455685.1 Philornis downsi | reverse complement strand
CTATGAAAAGTGTCAATGGAGACACTTTTTTCTATGAAAAGTGTCAATGGAGACACTTTTCTCTATGAAATGGAACAATGGAAACACTTTTCTCTATGAAAAGTGTCAATGAATACACTTTTCTCTTGAAAAGTGTCAATCAAGACACTTTCCTCTATGAAAAGTGTCAATGAAGACACTTCTTTCTATGAAAAGTGTCAATGAAGGCACTTTCCTCTATGAAAAGTGTCGATAAAGACACTTTTCTCTACAAAAAGTGTCAGTGAAGGCAGCCACATAAAGTTCTTTAAATCAATTTGTAGTGCGAGTTTGTCGTTCCAACCCGACGAAAGCTCAAATTTGCCACAATAAAATTTCATTGAAGTTTGATGGTCATTCTTAATCAAATCTCCCAGTGTGCGCTGTAACCAATAATATTCTCATTTTGTATATTTTCAAATATTAGTTCTATTCATTACAAATCCTTTAAGTTGCTTAAACGTTTTATGTTCCTGTTGTATTAAACACGATTTTTAATCATTTTTTTTAATTCCTCCTGACTGCGGTCTTCAAATTATAAATTATTCCTGCGAATTTGAAGATTATCTTGAAAACAAAACACATTTTAAATTGCCACTGCTTTTGCAGTGCTTACTTTATTATGCAAATGCGTTACCCTTTTGCCGCTCAAAATCCTTTTCTTTCACTCCAATGGAAATTCCGTTTCCTGCTCCATGCCCGAAGTTCATCCTGACAACCAATTGCAGCCATAAGGTCGTATTTAGTATTTTTACTCCCTGTGATGTCGACAATATATTTGTTCATCATGCTACTGGGCGATCGAAGGGAAGGGTAATTTATTTACATTTCCGTCAATGGTTTTCCATTGGATGGGACCTTAGGAGACGCCAAATGGGGAATGGGCAATGGCCTCTTGTTGCAACACTTGATACGCAAACATTTACTTCAAGTACATCCTTATTGTTGTGTATGTGCGTTTTATACTCCTGTACATACATATACTCACACAGAGAGCGAGTGCAACTATTTTGGAAATATTCAACAAATTTTATCCAATTAAGAGGCCAGACATTCCATGCCGTTGCCACCCCAGACATCGTACGAGTACGTAAGTACTGCACACGTGGTCTTCTTCTTGCTGTCTTAGCAGTGGCAAAGACGCAACTTGCAACAAGACGACGTCGTCAATGAGGACAACTACAAATGCGAAGAGTTTTCATGTGGAATGACTGCAGAATATCAACGACGTGTGTAAGGATACCAATGAGGGCTGTTTGAAAATTTGAGAAATGGACGTTTGTAGATTCTATTTAAGAGAATACAGATATATGGTGAATCATTTAGAGATACCTGTTTCAGAAAGATGTTTCTGACATATCAAACTGTCAAACTGTAGCGTTGCCTTTGTATTGTTTGGAACCAAATGTCATCATCGAAAATTGGAATGAAGATAACCAGATAAAATAAATTTTTTTGAATCACTCACATCAACGGCTGTGCGAACAATATTGGGCACTCCCATATCTCATATGGAGCGGGAGTTTCGTCTTTCCTATGTAGGCAGAAGAACGTTGGCGCTTTTAAGCGTATCTTTAATTTGCTACCGATCGTGGCGAAATGGTTAGTACACGCGACTATCGTTAGTACGATCGCGGGTTCAATCCACGATAGAGCCACCTATCGCTATTAAAGTGACGGTCAAATAATGATGCGTCTGACTAACACTTCGAGTATTCGACAAGTCTTGAAAATGCTTCTTAAACTATGACGTCGGGAATCGTCGTTAAATGGTAGGTCCCGTGGAGTGAGTCTAAACATAGAAAGCGTATAAGCTTACTGAATGTGAGAAGATCTTCCATGTCTCATTCATCAAATGCCAGGGAATTTCTTTATTAACTTTCGAAGCCTCTAGAAATTTGGAATATAATTTGCTATGTCTTTACCAGAAATGTTTAGAAGATACAGAAACATTGTAATGCAACTCTAGGATCAGTTTCAATGGCCTTTTTGCGTTTGCTAAAAAGTAACTGCTTTCAAAATTCGCCTTTGACAACAAAGTATTAAGACGAACCATTTTAGTTCCAATGGCAAGCGAATCGGGGATCGGTTCAGACTAATTTGGGTTTTCTGGCTGCTATTTACTTAGAAAGGTCCAGAAGCGGTGACTTTATATAATACTTTAAGCAAGCTATCATTTCCGATTATTTTCGTAAACTATTCTCTGGTAAATGATCCGGTTATCCAATTATCCATCCATTCGATGGTAGCCAAAGTAAGAAGGCGACCAGTTGAGTAAGTTAAATGATATGCTATTGTCGATGCCACTTAGCTAAATATAGGTATTACTGAAACTCAAGTTTATATGTCAACCTAATAGTCATTGGCAACCCCAGTACCAGCATTGGAGACAGCAACCTTTTAAGGAAACACGGAAGAAAAAGAAGAATCAGAACTCTCAAATACTGACAATCCCTCAAACGTTACAGGGAAGTCGCCTCCCTCTATCCCTCGACATATACAGGTTATCTCAAAATAAAGTTTATACTTAGTGAATCGTTAAAAAGAAAGTAAGTTTATCGAAAAAAAAATTTTACTAATTATTAAAATTCACAATTTGGAAATTTATTTCTTTATTTTCGTTCAAATGGAAATCATTGCTTTCGCGGCAGTCGTCAAAGCAAACAGTACAATTTTCGTATGACGGCTCGACGACCCCGTGATGGCAGCCATTTTGTGACAGATATTTTCTTTTAAATGCACGAAAGGAATCGGTTTATTGGCGTAAACATTAGATGAGACGAACCCACACAGATAAAAGTCCATAAATGTTAAATCAGAATTACGTAGCGTACTCCAATTTGTGTCACCTCTACTAGAGATCAATTAGCAGGGCAAAATTTCACGAGCTGAGGCGCACTGAACGTGTGTCAAGTTGCTTCGTCCTGCAGAAATCATGTCCTTTGTTAAGCCTGAGAAGTTTTTCAATTCACGTAGCAAGAAGTTGCCTAACATCTCCCCATACCGCTCCTTTTTACTCCAAAAAAAAGTCAGGGACGAATATTTTCGATTGACGACATTGCACACTTTATGGTTTCATTTGACAAACAAAGGGATTCTTGGATTTGCTTGCGTTTTGAATTCCTTACACTCCAGTAGAGGAAATTCTGCTTATTTGCGTGTCCTTTAAGATGAGAATGAACTTCATTCGAAAACCAGATATTGGTCAACGTTGAAAAGCACTCAATTACCTGTTTTATGAAGCCAAACCTCTAACTGGCATTTTGCGTCTTTAGTTCATGCATCAATTGAGTTTTGTGGGGGTGCAGCTTTGCTTTTGTGCAAAAATCGGTTTCTTGATGATCTATGCACATATACGAGTAAAACATTTGTGTGCTTCGGAACTTAAAGATACGGAACAGTCATCAATAGACTGGTTAATACTATGCGTTTGCTACAGTTCTTGGTGATCTTAACAGGCCGAATTTTGGATATTCCAGCGTTGTATTGGTCTCCTCAAACTTTCGAAAATGGTTCAATTTCGAATGAAAAGAATGCTTGGTGCATCATTTAGATTACGATTCTTGTAAAATTCTCGCAAACCGCTCTATAGCCACTGAATTCCCTAGACATACCACCAGCGATCTTCAGATTTGTTGCGTTCACCCAGCACCTTTGCACTTTTCGGCAAAGGAAAAAGTTTGCCTCCAAGTTGCGAGATTTAAAACTGGTTCAATTAATTTAGGAATTATGAATTTTCGCAGTTGTTAAAAATGTTTTCTTTTCTTTTAATTGAAAAATTTTTGATTGGTATAGAAACAAAACATTTCATAAACTGAATTGGAATTAGAATTGTTTCTAATTTCGTTTGCGGTATATGAATCAGAATCTTTGATGATTTTGTCTACTTCGAAAGCGTGGCCTTCGAAATAAATGATGTCGATCTGGAAATTAAAAGAACAGCTGACTGATGAAAAGAAGAAGAAGACGGTGGAAATTACATTGTGACTATAGCCACAGCCTTGTCTTGATACGATTTTGTTCCGGTTAATCCGTCAACTTAAGCGGCATTTAGACTACACAAATTGCCTGTGCAAGCCGATAGTTTAACTGTTCATTGTGATGACCACACATTACGTCAACGATATCCGCTCAACTAACATTTTTCATTTAATTTTTTCATCAAGACATTTGTGTATCACGATTGCGTTACCGCTGTATTACTTCCATTTCTATACTTTCTCATTCCAAATGTGGCAACTTTATAAAAGATATGTTCTAAATTTCAAGGCGGTGAATTTGTAAAAATTGGTCACCGTTATGTAATAACATTAATTCATTATTTCCATTTGAAAGGTTTCAGTCCAATTAATATTAAAGCCAAACTAGATTTTACTCTGGGGAAGTCTGCTCCTTCGTTTACGACTGTAAAATATTGGGTAGCAGAGTTTAAACGAGACCGTACAAGTTGCCAAGATGAACACTATAGTGGTCGATCAATTTAGGCGTCTACGTCAGACATCGCAAAGAAAATCCACAAAATGCTATTGGATGATAGTCGATTGAAAGTGCGTTAGTTAGCTGAAATGACAGGCATTTCAAAAAGTGCTGTACGAGTACACCGTATATTGGCCGAAGGTTTGAAGATGAGAAAGTTGTGCGCAAGATGGGTGAAGAGCTTGCTTTCAATAGAACAGGAACAGCGTCGTGAAGATGTTTCATTACAGTGTTTGGCCAAGTTTCACCGTAATAAAGACGAATTTTTGAGTCAATTTATAATCTGAGGCAAAAGGACAGTCAAAACAGTAAACTGAAATAGGAGAATCGTTTCCTGAGAAGGCGAAGACGTCTATGTTTTGGGATGCTCATGACATTATTTTTATCGATTATCTTCAGAAAGAAAAAACCATCAATGGCGGATATTATGCGAATTTATTGCAGCGTTTTAGCAAAAAAGTGAATGTTGTTTCATCAAGACAATGCGCTAGATTCACTCATCCACCATTACTATGGTTAAAATTAATGAATTAAAGTTCAAATTGCTTCATCACGCAACTTACTCGCCAGATTTAGCTCTCTCGGACTATTTTCTATTTCCAAACTTGGAAAAATTGTTCGGTGGTAAAAAAATTTGCCAACAATGAAGAGGTGGAGTCCGCGATTGATGGTTATTTTAAGGAGTTTGACAGTTTTTACTATAAACAAGATGTAGAAGTTATTGAATGCCGCAGGAAAAAGAGTACCAAACTAAAAGGAGATTATGTTGGAAAATAAAGAAAATTTTTCACAACCTTTTTGTATTTTCTTTGTTAGGTCGGCTAGTTTTGCAAATATTTTCCATATTTTATATTTTTCTTTTTATACGCCATAGTGTTGATTTTTATTTTCAATTAAGAGCAAATTGATTCAATGAAAGTAATAAATTTTCGCATACATTTTCGTTTTCACTCAACGCACACTACGAAAATTTCACCAATTTCAGTATATTTCACTCCCTGCAGCACAAACGATTGACGCAAATCGACCCAAAATCAGAAATCTTTCATTTTGTGCAGACGGTCTGCGCAAACACAAAAACACCAGCTTGCACTAACACCGATTTGCACAGGCGTTTTGTGTAGTCTAAACCCTCTTTTAGTAGAAAATTCTCAGTTTTCTTCATCCGCCATTGTCCAAAGGCTTATAAATTGGCGTAGTTAAACAATTGAAATAAAGGGTGTCCCAACGAGAACGCAAGACTTAAATTTGGCGCCATTCGAAGTGCCATTGTTTGACATTTGAACAATTTGTTTTACCGAAATGGTGAAAGTTTTGCGGCTACAATACGCAAAATGCGATCAATTTGGGGTCACAATAATGTTCCAAAAGAGTCAACTGTAAAGAGATTAATGGATAAATTTGCCAAAACTGGGTCTGTTAGTAATGTAAAGACAACAACGCGCCTTCGATAAGGTCGGTCAACCAAAAATGTCGCAGCTGTACGTGAAGATGTCGCTCAAACTCCATCTACCTCAATTCGACACCGAGCTCAGCAAATTGGTGTCTCCAAATCCACTATGCTGCGAATTTTGACGAAAGATTTGCATCTTAATGACTACAAAGTTCAATTGACTCAGGAAATGAAGCCAGCTGACCATGGACAGAGAGGGAGGTTCGTTAATTGGGTATTGGAGAGACAACATGAAAATGCTGATTTTGCCGATAAAATCATCTCCAGTGACGAGGCCCATTTCCATCTTGATGGTTTCGTCAATAGGCAGAATTGTCGCATTTGGGGTGAGGAAAATCCTCGAGTGATTCACGAGAAGCAAATGCATCCTCAACGTGTCACTGTGTGGTGTGGATTATGGGCTGGAGGAATCATTGATAACCAGTTTTTTCAACCTTTCATACTAACCTCGTTCCATGTGTGTAAGGAAGAAGAAAATCATTCAAATTGTCTGAACATATTTCGTAAAGTGTTATAGACAAACTCGTCATGAGAGACGGAGATAACTTAATGCAGTTTCAATTTATCTATTGCTGAGAAGAAAAAAAAAATACCAACATATAGTAAACGTTTCTTAGCAAATTGGCAAATTTATCAATGGTCGTTTTTTTATTTTATCTTAGTATATTAAGTAATTGTTTAAACAATCTCGATTGAGTAACAAACTACTGAATAGAATTGAGTATTGATTAATGGTTTTCTGAATAATTCTTGACAAAATACACCAAAGCACTGGGTGGGATTGGTTTTTTGTATACTATAAATTGGATATTTTGGAATTTAGCTAAGAAATATTTTTATAAAGTTTATATAGTTTATAGAGTTTTTGTTTTGTAGATATTTGCATTTATTGTTTATAACATTATTTGTGTTTAATTTTATTATTACAACTGTCAACAGCCTTGGTGTGGACTATAAATTTTTGTGAAAACCACCACTGAAGGCAAAAAGCAAAATAAAAAGAAACAAAGAAAATGATTCGAGTCTTAAATGTGTCACTATGAATGAACATGATCGAAAATTCGTTTAGGTTTCTTAAAGCTGCAGACTGGCTGCGGGGCACAGTGATTCGTGCCTATAAAAAAGTGGTCAAAACAAGAAGTAGTCGCAGACAAATGACATTTCGCACACTGTTTAAGTTGACAGCCATATGGCATGGAAAAAATCGAAATATACGTATATCTGAGCAACAAATAAAAGATCGTGTTAAGCCTATCAACGTTGTTTATAAAATAAGCTACTGTACTCTGGCCCATAGATATAGATGCGTACATCATTTAATTCCTGAATCCAGTACAGAAATTTCAGTCAGGCGAGTTGATTTACATATCTGTACTTACAAGGAAAAACTACTTAACTATCAATTTATTGTTCCGAGATATTATATATTCTTCAATTTTTTTATAATTTTCGAAATATACAAGATGTCCCAATAATAATAACATAAAAAACAATAATAATAACAATAATAATAACGTAATAACAAAAAAACATGTTCTTACTTATATAAGGTTATCCATTTGGTGGTTTTAAAGTCGCCGGTCTGGCAAGACTGTCAGCTGCTAAATACCTGTCATCTGAAGTGTTATTTATTCAAAACGATAATGGATCGTTTAACAACCGAAGATTACGCAAAAATAGTTAAAACTTACTACAAAAGTGGTGATTCAAACGTGGGCTTTCAATCGAACAATGAAGCTTTTTTCATTCGGTGGTTACGTCAACAAGCAAAATTGCCGCAAACGGGACACGGAGAATCCATAAATGAAGTGACTGTTTGATGTGGTGTGGAGGTGTTATTGGGCCGAATTTTTTGAAAAGTACCTCAAAAGGGTCTACTGGTGCAACCAATCCAGGATGGTCATTTAAATGACATTGTATTTCGTACATAATGGCAAGCATTATAATGAAATAAAAGTTTCATCTAAATTATAGCTTTATGTGTGTTTTATTTAACTTTACTTTTAAAATCGAAAAATGGATAACCCGGTAGATATCACAGTTATTTTGTGTAGTGAATCTTTGACCCAGCCATCGCATCTCATGGATGGCTGCAATTCCAGCCTTTTATTTATCAATAACATTCTCGAATTTCTCTGTAAAGATTCTGGACATTCCAATCATGATATTCGGTTCCTTTTTCTCTTGTGTTTCCTTAATATTGTCTAAAATGAATGGTATTTGGACTGCCAACAACTACTAAACTGGCATAAAAGTTGAGCTTTGGTAATACAGGCACATTTATCATTACATTCTCACATATTTCACGCGGTATTTCATTAATTTCATCACGAATATTTTGTTTGAATTGCTTTTTGCTTTTCAGATATCTCCACAAAAAGAAGTCCGGCGCAGTCAAATCGGGCGATCGTGGAGACCAATCAATATCACCATTTTTTGAAATAACTTGTGGTCTCGCAGTAATTCCATTGTAATCCTGGCTGTATGCGATGTGGCACCGTCTTGTTGATACCACATGTTAGTCAAGCCCAAAGCATGCAATTGTGCAGTTTTCAATCATGTCAATCATGTCGCCGTTTTCAGTTTCAAAGAAGTAAAGTCCAATGATTCCTTCTGACCAAATTGCACACCAGACTGTCGCTTTTAATGGATGCAAAGGTGACTAATGAATGATGGTTTTCCATTGCCCAGAACCGACTACTCTGTTTATTCACATATCCATTCAAATGAAAATGTGCCTCGTCGTCACTCATTATGATTTTTTCATGAAAATCGGGGTTGCCATGGGCGAGCTGTAACATCCTATTGGCATATGTACGGCGGCGTAAATGGTCTTGTGGAAGAAGCTCTTGTGTCAACTGAATCTTAAATGGAAACAAATGCAAATCCTTGTGAAAAATTTTAGCCAAAGTTGTTCTTTAATGACCAATCTCTTGAGCACGGCGTCGAATTAAGATTGTTGGATTGTTTTGAACACTTTCTTGAGCAGCAGTAATGTTTTCAGCCGATCTTGCAGTACGTTGTGGTCCATGCTTGGCCCAATCAGCTTCAGACCCCCTTTCCTCGAAATCATTTACTACACAATAAATAGTGCGTCTTGTTGGCACGTTGTTTCCCCCAAAAACTTCACATAACTTTCTCATCGTCACAGTATCGATGATCGGTTTTGATAAAATGTTTTAACAATTAAAACACGTTGGTTTATCGAATATTTTTCCATAATAAATTTGCCACGTCTCTACTTCACGACTGCCGAATATGAACTGTCAAGACGAATGTTTACCAAAATGGCGGCAAAACGAAATAACATACCTTCCCGACGGACACCCTGTAGATGTTACTTATTTACATAAAAGTCATCAATAGCGGCTAGCCATTTAGCTTGCTCAAGCACAGTATTGTTAATGTTATCAATACAAAAATTATTAATCATTAAACATTTGTTTCATTATCATTTGTATTCTGATGACTACAAATTTCCGTTTGTACTTTAAATATAATATCTATTTTTCGACCTTGAATGTTATTTTCTGGAGAAATAAAGATTAACATATGTTTAGATTCTCTTCCAACTTTAAATTTGTGCTCTATTCTTTATCTACTGTTGCATCGGTTTGCTGAACTCCTTCCATCTGAGTTAACTACTAATAAGTAGAGCTCCTACTTAACTACCCGCGTGCATCACCGGAGGAATTGGGTACACATTACCCATGAGAAATAAGGAACGGCATGCTCACACTACTCACGACGATTCCTGTGCACCCACGAACACAACTCACTTCTCAAGGGTAATGTGTAACAGGCATCTACACATTACACACTACCCATGGAAAACAAGTTGCCGCTGTGGTAGCTAATCACCGTTGTATGTAATTAACTACGGCAGCTACACATTTGTCATGAGTAATGTGCTACTTTGCACACCATCTCGAAAACTGTGCAGCAAATTAGGAAAATAACCTAATTTTTGCGAAATTCTACGCGATTTGGACAAACTACAAGCCTTCAGATAGCGCTAGAAATATTCAAAAAAATAGCATATTTAATAAAAATCGCTAAAATAAAAAAAAAAACTGCTTATAACTCGGAAACAGACCGTCCAAAAATTAAAAAAAAAACACAACGTTTAAGAGACTTAAATCCAGAGACACCCTCTACATAACATTAAAATTAATCTTCAAAAAAGTCACTAAAATAAAAAAAAATCGCTAAAATGTAAATATCGCGTTTTTGGATCGTCTTATTGTTCAAATGACATCAATTTGCGAATTCGTAAGAAGGTGTGGTCACAAAGTGAAAAAGTATCAATTATCAATTTAAAAAAAAATTAAGAGTCCAGTCATAAAAATAGCATAATATTTCATCTCTGTAGGAGTCTTTAACAAGTATCAACAAAAATTTTATAAAAATAAATCGATGGTTCATGAGTTTGCAAACGTCCGCTTTTGAAATGTGGTGAGCTTGTTGATTTTTTTTTTCATAATAGGAAACAAAAAATGGTCGTGAGTCCACGACTGTGAGTGATTTATACTGTTGCATAGTACTCATGAGCAACGTGTAGTTACCGTGAGTTGTATTCGAAGCCAGCTAATATAGCACA
Organism: Philornis downsi; assembly: GCA_019455685.1. Taxonomy (NCBI): domain Eukaryota; kingdom Metazoa; phylum Arthropoda; class Insecta; order Diptera; family Muscidae; genus Philornis; species Philornis downsi. The sequence continues at coordinate 655,136 of JAHXMU010000146.1, read as the reverse complement.
GAGAATATCAGAATATATAGAATGGCTACAAGATGAACAGTTTTACCGTGACGGAATTCGAGCTTTGCCAGAAAGATGGAAAAAAGTAGTAGCTAGCGATAGGCAATACTTTCAATGAATCATTTGTAAACATGTTTTCATAATAAAGTTACATTTTTATATAAAAAAAAAACAGCGAGAAGTTAGTTGCGCACCTAATAAGATCAGCTACTGTCACATAAGAACTGGCTGGAAAAAAGTACGATCCAAAATTCTTAAATTATTTTCGATGATTTCTTTTAGCATTTCTAATTGCAACTAAAGTTTTTGAACTTTATTGTAATAAGGCATCAAATAGTATGGATGATCTAGATGAAATTCTTGGGGTCTTTCCAAATCCAAATGGGAGTAGCCACCCCAGAAATTTAACTTTCTGGTTGTTGTATAAATCAGTCAGCCTTTATGCTACCACTTCACTTTCATGCAATAAAAATAAGAACGCGTACAGATTTTTCAACCACCTTGGCCTTATCGACATGTAAATATTTGCTGGTCCATTGAGCAGGGCACTATTTGAACATTTTATCTTTTGGAGCCCATTTCGAATTCGTTTCTCTATAGTATTCTCTTCCATGGTAGCTACTCACCATCGTATGCGCGTTATGAAATACAATGTCATTTAAATGACTGCCTGTGGATTAAGTGTAGCAGTAGATCCTTTTGAGATAGTTTTCGACGACTTTTTCGCGTATTTCGGGAAATATTGTTGGGGATTATCTGCGTAAATACGGTTTTTGACGTACCACCACAAAAAAGTCTAATGACATCAAAACGCATGATCTTGATGGACAATTGACGTCGCCAAAACGTGAATGTATGTATATATTTCTGGAAACTTCTCATGCAAAAAAGTCAAAATCGGTCGTGTTGAATTACGTTTGAATCATCACTTTTGTAGCAAGTGTTAACTACAGGGTGGCGCAATAGAACGTGCATATTTAAAAAATAGATTAAAAAATAAAAACAAAAGGTATGGTTAAAATAAATCTAAGGCATTGCAGAGTAATAAATGGAGTTTATTTTTTAAAAATAACATCATCTAAATGGTGACCCTCTCTACGACGGCACTCCTCTAACTGCAAACGAAAATTATTGAAAACTTTCTTCAGTAATACTGGTGTAATGGCTGCCATTTCCCCACGGATATTCTCCTTGAGCTGAACGATGTTTCTTGGATTATTACTGTAGACTTTGTATTTGAGGTATCCCCACAAAAAAAGTCAAGAGGCGTCAAGTCTGGACTACGTGGGGGCCATGGGATATCACCTCTTTTCGAAATCAGTCTGCCAGGGAACATCTGCTTCACCACCGCCATGAAGTCATTTGATGTGTGACAGGTAGCTTCATCTTGTTGGAACCAAGTTCTGGAATTCACTATTTTTGAACTTTCAATTTCTGGAGCCAAAAATCCGTCCAACATCTCAAAATAGCGTTCCGTATTAACTGTGACGTTTTGGCCGCGCGCATTTTCGAAGAAAAAAGGACCAATTATTCCTCTGCCAGAGATTGCTTCCCATACTGTCACTTTAGGACTATACAATGGTTTCTGGTGTTTGATTTTGGGATTTTCACTGTTCCAGTAACGACAATTTTGACGGTTTACGAACCCATTCATAAGGAAATGAGCCTCGTCAGAGAAAAGGATATTGTCAAAATTGGAAAATCGATTAAGCATTTCATTAGCAAATGCGAGCCTTGCTATGAAGTCAGACTCTTTCAATTCTTGTGTTAATTGCAGCTTATATGGATGCAGTTTAAGATCCAATGCTAAAATTCGTTGCAAACTTCGTCGCGATAATTGTAAGACAGACGATGTCTTGCGAGTCGACATTTGTGGATTTCCTCGTACTGACTCCATAAACTCTCTCAACATTGTCTTCGGTCCTAGATGTTCTTGGGCGACCATTTGCTTGTGGTTTAAATGTTGAACCGGTCTCTTCTAAACGCTTTACCCATATTTTAATTAAATTAGTACTCGGAGCTTCACTAATTCGCCGTAGTCCATATTCAGCACAATATAGTCGCCTAGTAGCAATATATGAACGAGAGTTCTCGTAAAATGCGCGCACGCAAAATGCGCGACGCTTCTCGTCGAAGTGATTCGTAGCGACTAAAACTCCATGAGCCCGCCAACCCAACGATGTAGGCGCCCCCCCGCCCGCGCCTTTTCTACCCCGCAAAAAAAGATGATGCAATATGCACGTTCTATTGCGATACCCTGTATTTTTACGCATTCTTCGGTTGTTAAACGATCCATATTCGTAAATGGCAAACCTTTCACTAAATAAATAACACTTCAGATAACAGGTATTTACCAGACCGGCAATTTTGATTTACATCAGCTGCAGATTTCTTCAAATTAAGGAAGTAAATCAAAATGCCCGCATATGGCCGATTTACCAGATATAAGTTTAGTCCTTCTACAAATACATTTTTCTTTTCTACTAGACCAACTGCACCAAAGTTTCAACATTATCTGCCAATAACTAGGAAATATTCTCATGCAAAAGTTCAGCTTCCTAGCAGCTTCCAGCACCACAAAAATTGATAATTAAAGAACATGTGCAGCAATGACAGTTTGAAATATTTGTCACCTACACGAATCACTGTGCAGCAGGCGGTTGTTGCCCCTAGCTTAAGGTGCGCCTTTGCGCTGTTTATGTTCATGCCACATCGCGGTTGTTGCACGTCGCCATATCCGGAATACGAAAGTCATTGGGATCACATGAGTTCTTTGTCTGCAGCCACCAACTATGTTAATAATATAAGGATTTGTAACATACAATAGTGGATTTTCTTATTTCAGTTTTTCGAAACAAATTTGATTTTGAGTTTATGCGTCTTATTGAAAACATGACATTTATTTGGTCACTACAACACCTCATGAATCATAGGGGATGATACATATTATGATTGATGTGATTACATAAAGCTGTGGAAACCCTAAAACGGCAAGAAGATCAGAATAGGAATAGAAACATAGTCTCGACTATCATTAAGAAATGTTGTGCAAAATTGATTCCAGAGTTTAAAACTACACTTTTTGCTTAAATAAACCATTGTGCGTTTAAAACCTAAAAAAAAACATTTGACGATTTGCATACAAAAATAACGAAGGGGAATCTTTTGCGTGAACATTCGCAGGCTTGAAAATGATTTCAATCATATGGTTCTTCGGCAAAAGTGTTTAAAAATGATCCAGAAACCACTTGATGGGGGCCTTTTCCATAGTATTCTCAGTCATACTAATATTATCGTTTACTTTACGCAGATCATTTTCGAAATTAGAATTGATCGATCGAAATTAGATTAATCGATTGATCGCCCCGCTTTTAAGGGATTTGTCAAAATTCTTTTTATCGTTAAATTTTTACGACTATCCTCTGTACCGACACAGAGTTTAAAGGCGATCTGTCAATTAGTTTGTTTACAGTGCTTTATATTGTCTGTTCATCTTAAATTTGTTTTCTGATTTTAACAAAGAATAAAAATATCGAACAAATAATTGCTCTCAAATTTTGCATTGCAAATGGAATTTCGTGTGTCGCATTTTTGTGAATGTTACAGAAGGATTTTGTCTTCCTGAAATCAACATCAGTGGCACAATGGCTGAGATATAATGTCCTCACCACGGTGCTGATTAACATATTCTATGACGGTAAGGCTGATATTAAATCCCTAGATTCTGCCTTCCTGAACTCAACATCAGCCCTGAATTGTCGCAGATCTCTTAACAAGATGATCTCTCAGCATTTCAACATTCACCTTATTTGGGTGTCGGGCCACAGGGATATACCAGGGAACTGCAGAGCAGGCGAACTAGCAAGACTAAGGACAACCTTACAGACTACAGGCGAGTTGGAGTCCACGGGCATGCCTCTGGCCACTTACAAGCTTCTACTACGAGATAGAGCATATTTAGTTCCAAATAGTAGGTGGGAGTCTGTCCGAGGCTGTAATCAATCCCGACAAACGTGGCCTCGCCTAGATTTGAAACGTTCACACACACCGCTGTCGCTATCAAGACCCGACGTCTGATTGCTTGTATCCTTCATGACGAGACACTGTCTGATTGGAAGACATGGAGTGAGATTGAGGGTTGCGACTAGTTACTTCTGCAGGAGCTGTGGGGATGATGAAGAGGAGGAGTCAATAGAACATCTTCTCTGCAATTGCCCCGCCCTGGCAACCAGTCAGGGATCAACACTCGGCTTTTATTTCTTTAGGGACCTAGGAGATCTGGATGATATAGATATTGTCCGACTTAAGAGCTTCTTGAGGCGCTCAGAATGGTTCAACGGGAGAAGGTAGGGACATCCATATCTCACGTTTCCGTGATATCACAAGGAACTATACAGTCTAAGTGAGTCTGCCTATTCAGACTGCGACACTGACCTGACCTAACCTACAGAAGGTTTGTGGTGAATCGAAAACGGTCGAAACGTGATGGAAGATTTGCCTCGCTCCGGTCTATCATCAGCGTCTACAACTAAAGTTAACATCGATAAAAAGAAGGAAACGGCGACTGAAAATCTTTTTATAAATTTGAGGGAGATAGCCGCTGATAATATTAATATCATTATACGATTATTCTATACAATTGCTTGGGTATGAAACGTACTACTGCTCGATTAGTTCCGAAAACTCTAAATTTTGTTTCAAAAATGTAATCACGTAAAGGTCGCTGGTAATGTGCTGGGAAGAATCCATTCCGAACGGATGCTCGTTAAAGGCTTTATGACCAGAAATAAAACATGAGCTTACGAGTTTGTCATGGAAATCTGTCAATAGACTTAGGAATGATGCCTCCCTACTGAGCCGAAATCGAAAAAACCACGTCAAAGTTGATCAAAAGTCAAGGTAATGTTGAAAGGTTTTGTTTATTATCGCGGTGTTGTGCGCTTGAAATTCGTGTCAGAAAATCAGGTGGTAAATGAAGAATATTATTTTGGCATTACCCAGCGTTTGAGAGAGTCATAAAAGACCAGATTTTTGAAAAATTTATGGATTTTGTATCATGACAACGCATCATACCACAAGACTATCATTACGAATGAATTTCTGGCCAAAAATTCAACGAACACATTCATACAACTAACGTATTAATGTGATATGGCTCCGGCTGACTTTTTTCTCTTGCCAATGCTCCAAATTTTTCCAAATTACCATTTCGAAGCGCCCGTTTTAAGGCGATAGAAGACATAAAAGATAATTCGAAGCGAGAACTGAAGTTTTTTCAGGAAAATGCGTTTGAAAAATATTTTGATGATTAGATTATTCGTTGCCTTTGGGGGCCTACTTTGGAGGCAGTAGAAAAAAATTGAATGAATATTAAATATTTTGTATCCCGGTACTTTTTTCACAGAACGTATACGTATTTTCTGTAAAATTAGTTAACAAAAATCCTGGTGAGAAAAAAATATGTCAAGTACGAAGTTTTAACGAAATCGGATTATATTTCGATTTATGGGTAAAAAGGACGAAACGGCAGACTTTTGCGTAAAATATATTACATAAATATTTAGAAACGATCGTGAAATCACATGATGGGGTACACTTTACAGTTTATTATCAATAAAATAGAAATAGGCTGGAAATACTTGTCAAAAGAATTGAAGACGACTACGTAGAGTGCAGAATGAACAAGAACTTGGCTTATTAACAGCTGAGCAATTGTGTTTACTAATGGACGATTTAGTTAAAAAATACATATTCTATATATTTCTCCTACAATTTCACTTTTTTTTATAATACTGATCTGATCTCTTGGCCGATGGTCCTCTTGTCCTTTCGACTCTTGATTTAAAATACTTATCACAAATTAGTTATGAAGGCAGTCAATACAATATCACTAAAGCTGTATACGTTATGCAGTAGGACTCGCTCTCCGCTTTCAAACATTTCGACAAACTTTAAGACTAATAGATAAGCAATACCCAATATGCATATACGAGGGCGGCACCAAAGCGCCGACCTAATAAAGAATACAAAAAAAAGTTGGGAAAAATTCAGTTGTATAAATCAACGCAAAAATTCGGCTTTATTGCGATGAAACATCGTCATCAGGTAGTTCACGCACCTTCAGCCGACGATAATTCAATATCATTTTGTGGATTTTATTTGTCGTGTCTGGCGTGAGCACTTCACTTCAATACGGTGTTCATTTTGGCAGCTCATACGGCCTCGTTTAAACTCTGCTGGCCAATATTTTACAGTTGTAAACGGGAAGGAGCAGACTCTCCAGGGTAGAATCTTGGCCTGCTTTAATATTAGCTGGTCTGAGATCTTTCAAATGGAAATATTGAATTACGTAATGGTGACCAATTTCTTTTATATCTTCAAATTCTCTGAGATCGTTTACTTTTGATGGCTCAAATAATAATACTTAACAACGTGGCGCCTTAAAACGTAAAACATATGTTTTATAAGTTTGTCACTTCTTAGTAAAATAGTTTTTTTCCATCCACCGGCACTGTCTATACGATATGTAGGCTAGTTTTGGCACCAACCTTTTATGACAAACATTTTGTGTTATTAATTTTTGTGACAGTTTTTCTTCTTTTGGTAGTAATGAAGCACACTGTTGCTGTTGATATTTTAAGAATTTCACAATGCATTCCGCCATTTGGCCTATTTTTTTACAACTTGTGAAATTTTGTTTTTTTTTACCTGTCATTTTTCATTTTGTCAATCTTGAAGATATTTTTCTACGAATTTTTGGTATTCAGTATTCACTACCTTAAATATCAATGACATTTTGTTATCAGATAAATGAAAATCCTACAATGGCACGATTTCGTCTATTTCGATAACGTTTTTCGATACTTTAGGGTAGCAAAATCTAGAATGTGAGTGATTGGTTACACTAAATTGCTCAATACCTACACCTTAGACTGCTAATATTTACGCAAATAATTAGCCAGATATGTAGGAAATTCATACAACTTTTAATTCTGAGCACAGCATAAAAACTCAGCATGCCCTGCATGCATTTACATTACGAATGCTTTTCCATCATCTAACACATTTTTACGCAGGCAGGCAGGCAGACAGACATTGGTTTCCTGTGTCCTGACACTCAAAAAAAAAAATAAAAATCAAATCAAATTGTTTTCAGTCGAACAGTCGAACACATACTCTGTGGATCTACATATGTTCATTGACCTCCAGTTATGACTTTTCGTAGGCGACCAAAAGTGCAATTGAAAAGTTGTGCGGCAGTATAAATCCTTTAAATGCGCTGCCGTTAGAGGACGAACCATATACTCGTATGCATAGTTTAGTGCATACTCGTATATAGATATGCCAAGCCACAAGTATGATATGAATGGCTTTTACCCACTAGCTATGATCCGCCAATGACTTTTAAATGTAGACAAAATTTTATTATGGATTTTACAAATACGTGAATATTAAGCGACCTACTTGAATTTTGATATTATAAGGATGAAATGGGAGAAAATAGAACGAAAATGTACCATTGCCTTGATCAAGGTATTGAACCAGATGCAGAACAAAAAGTTTGAAGCCAATACAAAATTATCGAAAGCTGCTGTGAAACCGTTTTTGATAGACGGCAGCTTAAATATCGTCTCATGAAATTTTTTTTTATTAGAAAAAGATATTTGCCCCAGAAAGCTGCTGTATTTGATGGACATTCACATATTGATTTATAAATTGAACGCATTTAAAGTAGATCACACGTTGTGGGATAACGCCAACAGAATTTAATCAATTTGTCAAAAATGTTGCTTAAATTTACACATTAAAAATTTAGCAATTTTCGACTATAAGTCTTCCTTCATTGATCAGTGCAAATGTCAAAATCCCTGCTCTAAGCAATTGCCAAATATTTAATTTATTTAAGAACAATACTGCGTTGGTCTGAAATGTCAAATGTTACACTTGCTTATTTTGTTTGAAGCTCAGTAGGCAGCTTAAAAGCATTTTTCGTTTGCTATGAAAATTTCTACAATGGAAATAGAAAATTAGAAATACTAGACACAGACCACTTAACTAAAGGGTGTCCCAACAAGAACGCAAGATTTAAATTTGAAATAAAACGCAGATATTTAAAAAAAAATCGTGAAACTTTATTATATCGTAAAGTATACAGAATGAGGTTATGTATGGAACAACACATCGGACAGATGGCCGCCGTGGCTTTGCTGGCACACACGCGATATTTTAGTAAGATTTTCAATGACCGTTTTGCGTAAATGCTACGGTATTTCATTAATGCAGCGTCCAATTTCCTCTTTTAAGACTTGAGTCATCGTCGGCTTATTCGCGACAACCATCGACTTCAAAAAACCTCAAAGAAAAAAGTCTAATGGTGTTAAATCGCACGATCTAAGCGGCCAATTCTGGTCTCAAAAACGCGAAATAATACGACCGGGAAATGACTGATCCTGTAATTAACCACATTCCCTCCACATTCATTTCTTCAATTCTAGGCACGAAAAAAACTGGTTATCATTTCACGATACCGAACACCATCGACTGTTTGCGCTTGACATGCCTCATTTTCATAACAAAAAAGGTCCAATGATTCCTCCAGCCCAAAATCCTCGTCACTCATATTTCTAAGTTGTTAAAGGATTGGTTCCAAGATAATAATAATTGCCTTCTTGATTGGCCAAGTCAATCTCCGGACTTAAATCCAATCGAAAATCTTTGGGGAGAGTTGAAACAAAGAATTGGAAAAGAGGTTCTTAAAAATAAGGGTCAGTTATACAATTTTGTTCAAAAATTTGGTATGAATGGAGGAAGCTTATTGCCAGCATGCCAAAAGGAGTCAACAGAATAACTGAAAATGAAGGAAGCAGAAAAAACTTCATTTTTTTACCTTTTTGCTTATTTTAACTAAATATGCTTATTATTTTGTCCAATTTTTTAATTTCTTACTTTTTAAAAAATACTGAATTTAATTTTTGTTTTTTGTTATTGTTTTAGCATTTATTTTATTACTAATGTTATAGCAAAATAAATTAGTATTTGTTTTTTCTTTTAATTTAAATAGATTTACGTCTACGAGCCTTTAGAAAAAATATAGGCTGTACTTATTATTTTGACCATATGTGTACATCGATTTATTTATGTATTCATTCTTTTTTTTTTGAGTATTGTAACAGTATCTACAACAAGTTTTAAAATAGCTCTGCCGAAAATGCAATTACGAGCCGATATCTTTGGCTGCTTATTGAAGCCTATTTAAGCTGATTGAATCGGTGACAGCTACGAAAAATGGCTTCAGCCGAAAAATGGCTGGTGGTGGTGCGTTGATCAGTGTAAAAGTTTATTAACCCGGAATTTTCTGAAAATCGATTTGTAATCGGATCAAAGGAATGAAAGTTGATGAAAATGTAGTACCATCGACTTAGAAACAAGAACCAGTTACAACCTTGAAACCATGCCGGGCTAGTTTTCTTATGGGAATGCAAGTCGCATCTCTAAATATGGTAAATCACGGCTTACGGTGAATCTACCTTAACAAAAACACGTTCATATGACTGGCATAGTGCACTCAAATGTAGGCGAGATGTGGTTTAAGGTTTTCCTTACTCTCACGAATAAATACGTACCATTTTACACGAATGTTTGGGTAAGAAACACGCTAGAATAAAAAAAAGACTTGCATTTTCTTCAAAAAAATCAATCGCTTAGAAGTCGCTGAGGACAGGCTGGCATTAGTCAATTCCGAATCTACATTCATAAAACAATAAAACTGATAATGAGATATGGCTTCACGAGTTTGGCATGTAAGCCAGTCAACAAACCTCGGAATGAACTGAGACAAAAAAAAAAAGAACACAGCAAAAATGGATCAAAAGTAAAGGTTATGTTAACCGTATTCTTAGATAACCGCAGTGTTACGCACTCGGAATTCTTGTCAAAAGATCGACCAGTAAATAAAGTATATTATTTGTTCGTTATGCGACGTTTTAGAAAACAAATTTGTCAAAGAGATTTGTCAAAAGAAAATTCATGGATTTTGCCCATCTAACAAAACTATCGTAGTAAATGAATTTCTGGACAAAAACTCAACAAATATCTTCGAATAACCGTGATGTTCATCTGATATATGGTTCAAGTTGATTTTTTCTCTTTCTAAAACTAATATTTTTACCGTGTCCACATATTTGCCGAATAGTCGATACATAGCGCTGTACAGCTCAAACCATGGTGATGGAAATGTAATCTTTGGCTACTTATTTTATGCGTGAAATGATATTGGTTATTTCCTTTATGTATTACATACAAATTTTTTAAATTTGTTAATTGCAAGATTGGGTTCATTAGAAAAAAAATTATAAAAAAGACATTTCTCCCCGACGGGGAATTGAACCCCGGTCTCCCGCGTGACAGGCGGGGATACTAACCACTATACTATCGAGGACGACGTTGAGCTGGTGATAGAACCTGCACAAAAACGGCATTACCAACATACACAATACTGCCATAATGGCACTTTTGGTATATTTTCCACTTATATCGAACATATTAATTGGGCGGGCAATTAGAATTGCTATTTTAATTTGCATTGGAAAAGTCGTAATTTTTATGATATGTAATTGTAATAACCAAAAGTAATTTTTAATTTATAGTTTTTTTTAATTTATAGTTTTAAAATTGAACTATATGGGCAATGTAAGATAATCCATTATCCATTTCAATTCTCAACATTTTCACAGAAATGAATTGAAAACCTTCTGGTAATGACTGTGTAGTAGTTTAGGCATTAGAACATTTATGAATCTTAGTTTTTATAAATATTAAAGCAAATGATCGACTTCTTTGGCTTAAGTTCGTAAGAAACTGAAGATATTACAAGTGAAAATTTAAGCTATTTTGTAAAATATGAAAATTAATTTGTTGACACATCGAACCATTTAAAAAAAAATTAACAAATTGCTTGGTCTTAAAATCAAATAACCAATAACATAAAAATTCAGCTCAACTGTCAACACCAAATAATTTTTTTAATTCCACTGCAGAAATTAAATGAGTTTCCTTATATTATCGATAGCAGTTGTTAATTGCATTTACAATGTATTGTTACTTAGAAAGAAAACAACAATAGTAAATAAAAACTAAGGAAATGGGCTAAGATTATATTCCCCTGAAACCCTGTTCATAATCATCAAAACGACGATAATAACGCCCTCTCCGTCAGGTACGTGGAAATGATGGCAACACTCACAAAGTCTGGCATTATCTACACATGGATTTATTCCAGGATAGTGCTGCCAAAATTCAGCACACATTTTTTTCACAACACAATGAATCGTCCCGTGGAAAAACTGAAACAAAATATAGTCAATATTTAATTCAAAACTCTGAAGATTCCGAAAGTATACTGTTTTATACGGTGACGGACCTACGTTACACCCTCATGTGGATTCTTTTAGGGAAATAAAAACTAAAATTTTTTAATTAATAATTATTATTAATATTAATAACCATTGTTATTATTAATTATGGTATAAATACGAAATAAAACCATCGTGCTTATTTTCCGCTTACTAGCCTAATTGTAGCTCATTGGCTGCACGTGCAAATAACTAGTTCCAATTTAGGTGTACGTATTGCGCTTTAAAATTATAAAACACGCCGAAAACTATGTGTAAGTGGGATTACTTGGTACCTTTAGCTAGACTTGTAAAATGTTATCTCCCCTTTCCTTCATTATTCCCTTTTTTTGGACATTTAGCACTTCCTTGCCGTTTCTCCTGGCAACACTGCTACTAAATAATGTGCATTTTTGGAACAGCTGTTTTAGTTGTATCACGAGTATTTCTACACAAAAAGAATTGTTATTGCAAAACTGTTTCCAGTTAACCCATGAAGAACCGGCACCACAGAAACTGGCAGATATACGAAAAAATGAAATAAAAATTGATAAAATGGTCATTATTCAGCAAAATTTATCCTATTCGTTCTATTTTACGTTTGGAATACATCGGAATAATAGTATGAAATTACAATGTAGTAAGAAAAAATGTGTGATATAGCATCGAAATCTATGGTGCCAATTTCGCTGAAATTCCCCTAAAAGAATTCAGCACTAGGCATAAAGTGTGGAAAGTATTTTCCATTTAAAATATTGTGACTTAAATTATTTATACTTCATATAAAAATTATATGGCTATTTTTTACAAATAATTTTTTATATGATAGTTACGCCTTAATGAATGTCATCTGGATTGTTATTTATTTAGTGAAAAGTTTGCTATTTACGAATATGCATCGTTTACCGAAGAACTCTTAAAAATAGTTAAAACTTACTAAAAACAGATTTAAACGTGGACTCTCAATCGAACAACATTTTCCTCAGCAATGAAGTTCATTTCTCAATTGGTGATAAGCAAAATTGTCGTATATAGAGCTTAGAGGACCCTGAAGTGGTTGTGAAAAAGCCGTTGAATCCCGAAAAAATTACTGTATGGAGTATTATAGCCTGGAGGTGGCATTGGACCGTATTTTTTGAAAATGACGCTGAACCTCAATCCACCACCAATCTGGAGGTGGTAATTTAAATGACATTGTATTTCGTATATAATGGCAAGGTCCAAGCATTATAATGAAATAAAACTTCATCGAAATTAAATGTTTCTATAAAAATTAAAATGTAACTCGCTTCACTTAATTAATTAAATTTTATAATAAATAAATAAATGGTACAATTATTGAAAAAAAAAACAGAAAATGTCCATTATTCCAAAGCTGGCTTCATGATCTTTTACGGCAAGTTTTCCTATAATGGATCCGTTACGTATACATATAGGATGGAAGACATAGAACCGACTAATCGCCAGATTATTGGATGAGTAGAAATTCCTCCCCATCATACATAAACAACGTTTCTAGCAAAAATGGGTATTTTTAGTATTTTGAAATAACTACGCCCACAATATGAGCGGATTCTTACAAAATGATGGTTTGGGATGGTTGCTTCCAACGCATATACAACACCATCATGGATTTCTTTTAATTAGTAAGCTAGTGCTAAATTATTTTTAAAAATTCAGAAAAAAGTAAAATTTTTAGACGTGGGTTTAGTCTTCCTCTTGGAAAGTTTTTTCGTACTTGGCAATTTCGAACTTAGTTTGCATAAGGACGGAAATGATTAGATTGGTTAGATTAGATGGTTAGATTTCTATTTTCGGAGGAAAATAGATGACAAAAATTAAAATTAATCAGTTTTTGGTAGAAAAACACGACGTCGTAAAACGACGACCAGAGAAACGTATTCTTTGTTGGGCCTCAGGTGATTATTTCTATTTGTTACAAACGGAATATCTATAAAAATATCTATAAACTAAAGATCTACTTCTTTCTGTTTTTCTACCGAAAACTGATTAATTTTAATTTTTGTCATCTATTTTCCTCCGAAAATAGAACACATAATTTCAATCTGATATAGAACAAAAAAATTATTCAAAATAGATTTATGTTGCTGTGGAAATCTATTTAACTAAATCTAAATTTAAAATGCAATAAACGGTTGCTGGGTTTTTCAATCTACTTTTAAAAATTTGATATGACTTTCGTTATTTTTATTTGAATTATTTCTACATACAACAAAATTTCGTAGCAAAATTATAATATTGTTTCTGCTAAAGCAACATACGGTTTCGAAAGTTTTTACGCAATGTCATCAATAAATTCCTCATACAACTTTTGGACATTCTATTTTGTGGTGGGAAGTACGGCCAGGTATTTTAGATGCTTTATCGCGTCGTGTAAAACTTAATATGTTTTTTTTATACGAGTGTAAACACTACACGTAGTGTAAACAAAATATTTCCCTATACGAAAAATTGTAACAGCGCAAATATCTTATACTAATAATGTCGATAACATTAATTGCCTATATGAAAAGTGTTAAAAATTACTAACGGTGCCACTTTAGTATTTGAAATGTATCAATAAATATAATCTTCGACATGAAAAGCGACAGTGAAGATGTTTTTCTTTCAAGTGGCAATAAGGAGACTTTTCCATAAGAAAAATTTCAATAGTTACACGAAAAAAAATAATAATAATAAAATAGAAAAAGTGGCAACAAAGCCGTTTTTCTATATGAAAACTGTCATCAAAGACACATTTCTGAACGAAAACTGTCAACAAAGACAATTTTCTGCAAGAAAAATTTCAACAAAGATACTTTTCTATATCAAAAGTATCAACAAAGGAACTTTTTTAGAAGAAAAATGTCAATGAAGACAATTCTCAAATGAAGTATCAACGAAGACGCTCCTCTTTAAAGCTCCTTCCTATAAGAAGGTTGCCAATTGGCATAGTGTTCCAGATGTAAAGTGGCAATAAAGGCAGCTTCATATAACTTAGCTATTAATAAAGTTAGCAGTTGTTTATATGGAAACACTACCGAATAGAAACTGGCTATGAAGACATAATTTTTTTATATCACAAGTGTCTCTGAAAACATTTTTCATTTATATATATCCTCTTTCTCTCCAAAAAAGGTTTGCACTGGGTGGGCTATTTATAGATGACACAATTTAACATTCCTTTATTATAATATTATACATAGATTATTATTATACATAAACTATTGTCCAGTAATTTGCAGATAAGATATCCCGTTAAAGAAGATCAATTAAAATGAAAAAAGATAACGATAAATGCTTAAAAATTAAAGACGTTTTACTCACCTTCAACTAACTGAATTTATTCCTCAGCACTTCCTAAAGCTGACTTTTGCCCTTTGCTGAAAAACGAATTATAAAATTAATATTTTTTATTCGGAATAAAAATTGTTTACTTACCTTCAATATTCTCAGCGATTCGAATAACGACAGTTATCAATATGTAGTAGCAGAATTTGTATTTCTTGCAAGAGTCTGTTTGTTTGCATTCCAAAGCTTGATATAGTTTAAATGTCTACGCAAGCCCGCAAATTTTTCATCGAGACGTATTTTTTATAGAATTCAAAGTGAAAACTAGCGACATTGTCATGGCAAAAGCGTTTCCACCTACCGACCGGTTTTCAGTTTTTAATTACTCTCGCAACATTAAAACGCAAATTTTCGCATTTGTGTCTTCAAATTTTATGGCGTATTTTTGACTTAGTTAGATAACAGCATCATATTTTGAGTTTCATGCTTCTCTCTGATAAGAAATTTGGAAACCTTCCCTTATCAACGGGCTTTTTTCGTCGCCTCCCTCAAAAGGTTAATGCCGCCAAAAACAAACTATCAGCTTACACGCATCCACAAAACAACAACCTTCAGTCACTTCTAACAACTCAGAGCACAATCATGGATACGCAAACAGCTGCTCCAGCTGACGAACGAAACGTTGAAATAAAGGCTCGCATCGGCTCCGATGAAGAATTCGAAAGGCGCGTACAAATCGCTAAAAATCTGACCAATTCACCCGGCGAATTAATCATCCAAAGGGATGTCTTCTTTAACTCACAAAGCGGCCGTCTGAAGTTGCGTTACCTTCAACCACCGGCCCGCTCCCAGCTGGTCTACTACGATCGTCCCGATGTGGCTGGGCCAAAATTGTCGAAATTCAACAAACTTGAAGTGGACGAACCCGAACTGCTGGAGAAAATTCTGGATCAAAGTAACGGAGCTAAAGGTGTAGTGGCCAAGCACCGTTATTTGTTTATGTACGGACGGACACGCATTCATCTCGACAAGGTGGACAATTTGGGCAATTTCATGGAATTCGAAGTTAACTTGTTGCCGGAGCAGACCATTGAGGAGGGTCAGGCAGTGGCTGATGAACTTATGAAGTTATTCGGTATAAAAGAGGACGATTTAATG
The DNA here is from genome assembly GCA_019455685.1 of Philornis downsi. Classification (NCBI taxonomy): domain Eukaryota; kingdom Metazoa; phylum Arthropoda; class Insecta; order Diptera; family Muscidae; genus Philornis; species Philornis downsi. The sequence goes on along the minus strand of JAHXMU010000146.1, from coordinate 639,297 downwards.
ACCGGCGCGTACGTTGATGCACTATGATAGTAAGCTCTCACTGTCAAACTGGGGGGGAAATAAGAATGTTTAATAAAAACAGAGCAGAGAATATGTGTGAACAAAGATAAGCGGTTAAATGTTTTTGTTTTTTATTCGTTTTAATTAATGCTCTTCTTGACTGAGCTGCTGCCACTCCATCTATCGCCGAGTAGTGAAAGTCTGATATGATTGTTGAATTAACTC
>JAHXMU010000146.1:615333-639062 GCA_019455685.1 Philornis downsi | reverse complement strand
GTCTCCATTCACACTTTTCCCAGAGAAAAGTACCCCCATTGTCACTTTTCCCGGAGAAAAGCGTCTCCATTGACACTTTTCCCATAGAAAAGTGTCTCCATTGACACTTTTCCCATAAAAAAGTTTCTCCATTGACACTTTTCCCATAGAAAAGTGTCTCCATTGACAATTCACGACATTAGAATTCCGAACTCGCCGTTTGAAAAGTGAGTATGCTGAAAAAAACAACTTGGTCTCTGTAACATATCAATTTTGTCCGATTTTCAAATGAAAATTCGTTCGTTCGTTTTTAGTTTATTTTAATAACCACACCTACATTAATAAATGCGATCCATTAAAAAATATATTTGAGCTTACAGTGACAAACGACTTAAGTGGAGTTAGGACAAATTCGGGTATGTGGACACATATTTGCGTTCAATCCAAAATTTGTAATTCCTTGTAATTCACAAGCTAGCGCCATTTAAAAAAAAAAGAGATTTTTTTTTTTAAATTACGCAATATTTCTATATATATAATGATGTAAACGAAAATATATTTTTTATTTTTATACACTAGGGTTATCCATTTTTCGGTTTCAAAAGTAAAATTAAATAAAACGCACATAAAGCTACGATTGCGATGAAACTTTTATTTCATTATAACGCTTGGACCCTGCCATTATTATATACAGTGTCATTTAAACGACCGCCTCTGGATGTTACCAATCCAGAGTAGTGGATCCTTTTAAGATAGTTTTTGAAATTTTTTTCGCACATTTCTAGCGGTATGTTTGTGGATTATCCACGTAAACACGGTATTTGACGTAGCCCCACAAAAAAAGTCTAACGGCGTCAAAAATCGCATGATCTTCGTGACCAATTGACGTTGCCACATCGTGAAATTATGCTTTGTGGAAACTTCCCACGCAATAAAGTTAAAATCGGTCGTATTGAATCACTACTTTTGTAGTAAGTTTTAACTATTTTTGCGCGTTCATTGGTTGTTAAAGATCCATATTCATAAATGGCAAACCTTTCACTAAATAAATATCACTTCAGATGACAGGTATTTAACAGCTGACAGCCTTGTCAGTTTGGCGGTTTGAGATCACTAAATAGATAACCCTGTATAACTATTTGTCGGTATTTGAGAATGTTTTTTGTCGGAAAATGTTAAATATGTTGCAAATGTGAGCAAAGTAAATCTCATTTTTATTACCTCACTACGATTTTTCCAGAGATGGTCTCTTTGCGATCGATACTGGCGATGCCCATTTAAGGTCCATCCCCTATTTTCTTCAGCATTCCACTATAAATAGCCTGACAATAACTGTCACAGTAGTCACTGTAGAAGCATTAACTAAAGAACAGTTTAGGCAGAACAAGTCATTACAATCTTATAAACATGACCGGTATGGCAGAAATGGCCCAAATGGCCGCTCTCTTGAAATACAAACCTAGAGAAGAACAGTGTCAGTGCAAGGACAACACCTTGAATGCAAACGTCTTCAAGAAGGACAATAAGGATTGTTTTTCCCGTGGCGGTGGGCAGACTGCCAACAAATGGAAGCGGTGTGGGTGGCGTGACTTGAACATGTCTGGTGGCTGTGAAGTACCCAAAAGTTTGAATTAAGACGTGAATGTGAATGGCGGAAATCTGAACCGTAAATAAGATGTGGTGGTCACATTCATATAAGTGCTGAGGGCTTAAACCGAAATCATATTCTTTAAAAGTTCGGCGTCATATATGTATGCGAAAAGATAAAAGCTGTTAACGGAGTTTTGTAAAAATAAAATGATGTCATAAAAATGTGTAATTTTCTTTTTCCTTTATACTCTCCTGCATAAGATTGGGGACTTGCCAAGATTATCATGCGGTTTTTAATAAACAAAAGCACTCGCCTGAAAATTTACGATTGCCATAAAACCTAGAACGTTCGTCCGTCCCTTCAAGTGTATGATTTAAGCATGATAAGAGCGACCCACATAAACTAGAAGGCAATAATTTTGCACAGAAATATCACATACTCATTTTGGCCAGGTTCAGGTCAAAAATGAACAAAATTAATATGGTAGGAAAAAGAAATTTATAGCTTTAAAGGCCCTATGAAGCGATGGTGGCTGGAAAATAATGGAACCAGGCAGGAAAATATATCAATTAGAATTTTTAAATCCATCATCATAGACTGTGGACAAACTCATTTTGTCATTTTTATATAGTTTTAGTAATCTCTATTTCCTGTTGTATAAGTACGATCAATTTACGCCAGTTGGCGCTAGAAAAATGAGATTTCGTATTAAAAAAAACTCAATTTTGTGATTACTTAACACGGTATTATTTGAAATCGCATCAAAGATGGGAAATTCACCATATTTTACAGTGCTTTTTCGCAAAAAGCCAAAACGCAAGCCTGAAGGCTGAAAATGTGAATAGTGTTTATGGTCCTGATACTGTAACAGCCAATCATGCGAAATTTTGGTTTCTTCGATTCCATTCCGGTAATTTTGATGTCAAAGGTGCACAACGATCCAATTGTCGAAAATATCGATAAAATAATAGAAATCGTCAGATCTGATCGTCATGAAAGCACTACTTTGATTGTCCAGAAACTAAATATTGCACAGGAAACCGTTTGGGACAACTCAAATAATGCTGGATACAAAAAGAAGTTCGATGTATTGGTGTTAACGTACGAGTTAACGCAAACAAATTATGTATCAAATTTCGGGAAAAAATGCTGCTGAATCGCATCAAAGTTGACCAATTTCTGAAGCAGATGCTAACTGCTGATAAAAAGTAGGTCATTTACGACAACATCAAGCGAAAACGGTTGTGGTCGCGGTGAGCCGGCGCAAAAATATTTTGTTGTGTGTTGGTGGATTTGGCAGGGAATTATCCACTACGGGCTGCCCCCCAGTGGCCAAAATCTTAATTCGGACCTGTAGTATCAATAATGGGACCGTCTGAACACAGCAATCGGTTAGAAGCGGCCAACTTTGGGGAATAGGAGGGGACTTGAGAGGTTCTATGAATCAACTCTATAGCATATTTAACCTAAAGTAGGTCACTCTAACTATGCTAAATAAAGCCTTCAACGACATGCAGGTATAATGAATTTATTTTACTAAACTTAACTCGAAGTTCATTGTTTTCATATATTAAGCCTTTTTTCAAAAAATCGTAAGTATTCGAAGTTGTTATAACTTTTAAAATATGCAGAATGTTGAAATCGTGCTTGGACGGCGACCTGTGTTTTAAGGACGCAAGCAATAACAATTTATATCAGTATTTAGAGACATTAAGTAATTCTTTAAAAAGAGATATTTTATAATAAAAACTTGATGTAACCTGTGAGTTATAGCACTGCGGATAAGGCGCGAATATGTGTCTAAACAAGCACAAAGAATAAGCTCGATTTTGAGTCCTTTATCTTTGTGACTAAAGATATTACATACAAGGTGGTATACCAATTGCGCTACAATATAAAATTTAAATAATGTTCTTTTTATCAATTTAATGAATTTATTTTTTTTCTTTGTACAGAAAATTGTTTTATATAACTAATTGGTTTTAAACACCTTGGACCTTAAATGACCTTCAAGCTCATTCATGCATATACGACATCTGGTCAGAAAATTATTCATTGCAGCATCGCCTCAATTATTGTTTAAATGGACCGTTTCCATTCAGTCAAATTCCTTGGTTTAATTATGTACACCTCTTGTTTGACATAAGCCTATAAAAAAAGTCTGGTGCAGTCAGGTCAGGTAATCTTGGGGGCCAGCAGAAAGTGGTGTTAATTTGTTTGGGAATTTTCGTTACATCTCCGCCATAAAAGGCCTGGCAATGTGTACTCGTACAGTTGCTCCATATTGTGCAATTCTGGTTTAATAAAACTCCTTCAACATCTTTAAATAACGGTCCCCATTGACAGTTGACTGTAGCACGATTTGTGCGCCATCCTGTATGTGAGAAGCGGACGTATTTCACTAGCCCACTTATCTAGCGATGAGTTGTTGCATTATCCGTGGCACTGTAAATCGCAATTCATATTCATAAAGCAATAAATCGATAGTTGACCCGGCTTTACTTGTAAGCGGTCCCAAAACCAGCCGAACTAACAAAAAAGAGAGTGAGAAAAATCTTCTTTATTTTCCAATAATCTCCTTTTAGCTTGATTTCCAGCTATATTTAAAAGCTTCTATACCCTGTTTATACTAAGGACTGTCAAACTCCTTAAAATATCCATCAACCGCAGACTCCACCTCTTCATTGTTGGCAAATCTTTTACCACCAAGCCATTTTTCATTTTTGGAAATAGAAAGTAATCCAAGGGATCAAAACTGGCGAATAAGGTGCGTAATGAAGCAATTCAAACTTTAATTCATTAATTTTGGCAATCGCAATGGTGGTTGACAGTGTCTAACGTGGACACCTCAATTAGTCGACCACTACGGTGTTCGTCTTGGCAGCTCGTACGGCCTTATTTAAACACGGCTGACCAATATTTTTGAAACTTAAAACATATGTTTTATAAGGTTGCTAATATTCGCCTAAATAATTTTGTTCAAATTATCAGCACCATCTATATGTCGTGTTGGCTGTGACTGCCCTCTAATTTCGCGCAAAGTATGGTGGCATAAGAATCTCTCAACTAAGATGCCGGAGGTTTCACTATCGACGATGGAACACAATTTCTCTCCAATTGGCCAAAGCTGGCTTGCTGGTGGTGATTCCTCGGTACTACGAAGCAATGACAACGGACTGAACATATGGCAATTGCTTCATTGCGATATACCGAACATTTATACATTTAGTGGTTTCAAAAGCGCTCGTCTGGTAAGGCCGTCAGCTGTTAAATACCTGCCATCTGAAGTGTGATTCAAACGTGAGCATTTTCGTGCATTACGGGCTGATTATGGTTGTCATAATCAACCTGCTGTGCAAAGAATTAGTTAAATTATCAAGAAATTTGAAGAGAAGTGTCTGGAAGCGTTACAGATGTGCATCATCCGTACACTGTCGAAAATATTGCTTCTGTTAGTCAAAGTGTGACAGATAACCCGTATGATAACCGATTATTTTTTGGCCTTCATTTAAGGATTATGAGCTGGGCATTATGTGGTTTCAACAAGACGGCGCCACGAGCCACACAACACGATTCTGGCTTTATTGCATGAGAAGTTTGGAAAAAGTGTAATTTCATGATTTGGCGACGCCAATTAGTTACCAAGATCACGCGATTTGATGTCGTTAGACTTTTTTTCTGGGGCTACGTCAAAGACCATGTTTACACGGATAATCCCCAAATGTTGGAGTATTTGGAAACTAACATTAGCCAAGTTATCGCCTAGATAACGCCCAAAAGAAGAAGTGATCGAAAACTACATCAAAAGGATCCATTGCTGCAATCAATCCAGATTGATCCAGGCAATCATTTAAATGTTATTATATTTCGTACATAATGGCAAGGTCCAAATATTATAATGAAATAAAAGTTTCATCGAAATTTATGTGTATTTTATTTAACTTTACTTTTGAAATCGAAAAGTGGTTAACTCTGTATTATTATTTATTATAATATGTTATTATGTTATTGTATTATTATATTAGTATTTGTTATAAGTTTTTATGTCCTCCACTTAAACGATGTCCATCGCGTATCGTAAGTAGTGCCTTGCATACCCCGGTTTAAAGTTGGGTATATCCCCGTCTTTTTATCAGCTGCTAACGGTCGACGAGAGAATAACATGTGGACAATTGACGCCTCGGTGTAATGTGAAATGTGTTATCATTTATCAGAGAAAAGTGGGGAGAAGCCCCTTGCAAATTTATGTAATAGCTAGTACGACAGAAATGACTCAATTGTCCACAGTAGAGTAAGCTTAGAAAACGATTTAGGGGCCAAAATTGATGAGCTGTATCCACATAAAGCATCACAACTATTCCAAATCACAACAACAATTACATATTAATTACACATTTATTTTATACGGAATAAATAAAGTGGGTGACGTAAGTTGATGGAAAATTTTGCACGTAAATAGCGTTCACAATGGTGGCCATACTTTCGACTCACGTTCGAAAACGTTTCAATAAACATCAGGTTATTGGTTTGTCCACATTTTTGTACCTTCAGCCGAAGGAATGAACATACATACGGTAAAAATGTACCCTCCAGAAGGAAGCGTACTAACTATATTTTGACCAATGGCGTTTCACGACTTTTTAAATCGTTTGAGCGATGGCCTTCTGCCTGGTAGACACCATAATTGCCGTAAACTTTTTAATACTTATATGACTTCTTAAAACTTGTCACAGCCTAATATTTTTCCTGATCGTAGCCGAGGATTGTAAATAAGTTTTCTTCGACCTTTGACCATACAAATTGATGAGTTTTATGGCATTTAGTTTTCATTCCGTAACCTCCTATCCATAGACTGCAGTTACTTCAATGTTTGTTCATTGCCTTAGTTTCGAATGGTTGGTAAAATTGAAAAAAAAAAACAACAAAAAATCGATTGAGGCGTGTGGTTAGCCTTCTGGCAACTTCCATGCAAATAACAAGATATTCTTAGGTTCATCTCTTTAATGTCGAAGCAAAATCTCAGAATGAAAACGGAGCATACCCATTCTAGTATCCCCATATAAATCAATTCTCAGTCAATTCTCCGTAATTTCTCATTAGATGGCTGTAGTAGTCTATATTTGTGTGCATTACATTGTTTTGCAATTCTCTACAATATCGGATAACAATCAATCGTGTAGCCCCACCCCTTCTGGTAGCTCCGGCTTAAGCCATATATATTTTTACCTCCATATCCTCCAATCGATTATACTCGATTTAACTAAATTTGCCTTATATCATGCTTTTGGTGAACCAAGTTCTGAAAATGAAAATAGGTGGCGCTGTCATGCTCATTCCGGTATCATCCATACAAATGACCGACTTAACCCACATATTATTAGATTCATAACTTTTATTTTCTTGCACCAAATTTATTCATATTTAGTACATTTAAAACACTCACTGTACTAAGTTATCACAATGGAAAATTAACGAATTGCCGCAGCCCTTCCGGTACCTCTCTTACAAATTACAAATTGACTTCTTTTCTGAAAAATAATTAGTTCTCCATAATTTCTCATTAGTAGGCTGCAGTAGTCTCAATTTTTGTCCAATACATTGTTTTATAATTCTGTATAAAATTGGAAAAAAATTGAGCACGTAACCACGCCCCTTGCGGTACCTATCATAGTAATGTTTGATCTAACTCGTATGCTCTAACTTTCATATTTTTCATTCGGCTTTACCGAATTTGTTATATCACATACTTTTGATAAACTAAGTCCTGAGAGTAACGTTGCCAGACTTATTCTGTTGTCTTCCACACAAATTGTCCCAATTATCGAAATTTAATTTTCCGCTGTAATCCCTAATTTGTTAATAGAAGTTACTTAAATTCTTGTCAATTATATTAGCGTCGTAATGCTGTGTAAATGTCAAAAAAAAAAAAAAAAAAAAAATAATAATAATAATAATAATAAAAATAAATAAATAAATAAATTGAAAGAATAGTTAAAATCTACTTCAGAAGTGGTGATTCAAACGTGAGCACTTTCGTGCATTACGGGGTGATCATGGTTGTCATAATCGACCTACTGTGCAAAGAATTAGTTAGATTATCAAGAAATTTGAAGAGACTGGAAGCGTTACAGATGTGCATCATCCGTACACTGTCGAAAATATCGCTCCTGTTAGTCAAAGTGTGGCAGATAACCCGTATGATAACCGATTATGAGATGGGCATTATGTGGTTTCAAAAAGACGGTGCCACGAGCCACACAACAGGATTCTGGCTTTATTGCAAGAGAAGTTTGGAAAAAGTGTAATTTCATGTTTTGTCAATTAGTCACCAAGATCACGCGATTTGATGTCGTTAGACTTTTTTCTGGGGGTACGTCAAAGACCATGTTTACACGAATAATCCCCAAATGTTGGAGTATTTGGAAATTAACATAAGCCAAGTTATCGCCGAGATAACACCCGAAAGAAGAAGTGATCGAAAACTATAACAAAGGAATCCATTGCTGCAATCAATCCAGATTGATCCAGGCAGTCATTTAAATGTAATCCCTAATTTGTTAATAGAAGTTACTTAAATTCTTGTCAATTATATTAGCGTCGTTATGCTGTGTAAATGTCAAAAAAAAAAAAAAAAAAAAAAAATTATAATAATAAAAATAAATAAATAAATAAATTGAAAGAATAATTAGAAGCCCTTTGGTACTCCCCATACAACTTACCATGTTTAACTCTCATATTTCTAGATTCGTATGTTTCATTCGATTGCACTTCATTCTGCGTAATTAAACTCCCAACAAATATTTAGTACTGCAACTAAAAATAAGCTGCACTGACACACAAATAATTTGCTCGATGTGGTGCCCCTACATTTCTCAAACGGAGTTAAATCTTTCTCATTTTGTTGTGCTTGAAATCATTCAGAGTATTTCTTGAATAAATTTATCAGGATCCTTCTAGCACCACTTACACTTTTGCAGCGATACAGAAGGACGTAGGGTGAAGGCACGAGTAGATGTAAATCATCTGTAAGTTCATCTAATTGATTTTGTTTTTTTTTTATTTGAAAATTATATTTGTTCATGGATTTTCAGACTCTTTGAATGAATTGTAATGAATCGGATTCACAATAATTATGAACTTAGTAATTGGTTAATTTCTAATAAAAAAAATTAATTTAAATTAATTAAAATATATTTTAAATTATTTTTCGAATTTAAAAGAAAAAATAATTTATATAAAAAATAATAATATATAATATAATATATAATATATAATAAACAATGTAATATTTTTGAAGTATCGATATTAAACGCTTTTTCTTAACAATTTCACTGAAGTTCTGTAGTTCTGCAAATCACCCATATATTATATAAAAACAGCCCTTTTACACCAAACGAGGATTTAGGCAGGGCGACAGTCTATCGTGCGAACTCTTCAACATACTCGTACTGTTGGAGATGATTATGAGGAAAGCTGCCGTTAACACAACTGGTACCATCTTTAATAAAAGCCATATGTTACTCGCATTTGCCGATAACGTAGACATTATTGGGCGAAAACTGCAAGATGTTACTGCAGCCTTCTCAAGCATCGAGAAGGAACCAGCGAAAATGGGTTTGGTGGTAAACGAGGACAAAACAAAGTTATTGGTTCCAACGAGCAAAGAGTCTACTCGTTTGAGACACAGTGTGAACGTCGACAACTATAATTTGAAGGTGGTGGAAGAATTCATCTATCACGGTTCCGCTGTAAACAAAACTAATGATGTCAACATGGAGATAAAGAGGAGAGTATTGCTTGCTAACAGATGTTACTATGGGACAAACAAGCGATTCAATGATAAAGCCCTCTCTCGACAAACAAAAATCCGACTGTACCAGACGTTGGTTCTACCCGTCTTGTTGTATGGCGCAGAATCCTGGGTTATGACACAAGCGAATGAATTAGTACTGGCAGTTTTCGAGAGGAAAATACTCTAGAAAATATATGGACCCATCATCGTTAACGCAGAGTATCGGCGTCGCATGAACAATGAGCTGTATGAGCTATATGCCGACATCGACGTGATCAAATGCATTCATATACAGCGATTGCGTTGGCTAGGTCATGTTGTACGGATGGACCTAAATACTCCGGCACTGAAAGTTTTCGATAACGAACTCGATGGAAGGCGCAGAATAGGGCGAGAATTCCATTGGAAGGACCAGGCTTTTGAAGTACTATCGAAACTTGGTGTGACGAATTGGAGAAGAAGCGTAGAAGATCGAAGCTTTTGGAACTATTTTATACGGGCGTGGTATAATAGATAAGTTTGACTATTTTAATCGCCACCTAACAAAAAGGAGATTTGATAAATCAATAACTGTTAGCGCTTTTTGTGCAGTAACAGCCAATGGAACTCATTTAAGAGGCAGTTACACGAAAGACAAAAGACAGTTATTTAAAGAAGACAACAGCGAGTGAAAGATTTGATATGAGAATGAGTTGAACCTTAGATGATCTAGTGGAAAAATAATTCATTACTTACGTTTTATTAAGAACAAAGATTAGATATTGGAGTGAGTTGAACTTTAGATGGTAAAGTGGGGAAAAAGTTCATTACTTACGTTTTATTAAGAACAGTTACCCGAAAATATTATAATTTCTATAGCATAAATCGGCTTTATTTAAAATCGAAATTCAAGTAGTTTTTAACATTATATAAAAGTTATACAAAATCTATTAAATGACAAAATTTAGTTTTAGAATAATAATAAAAGAAAATTTTGAAAAAAAGATACGTTACAAAATTTCCAAGTACTTTGTAGACAAATTGGGCAGAAACATAATTATGAAATCTACTCATGAAAAATCGTAAGAAGTTTTAGGAATTTGAGTTTTAGGAATTTGTGAGCCTTCCAATAATCCACTTTTGATTCAAACCATATTCCATTCCAATTTAATAACTTTTCCTTTTTCTTTTTTGTGGAGCATCCTTGTGGGGTTGTAATTGGTAGAGTTGATATTTGATTACATTAAGAGATTAATTTGTGATGAGGTCGGTTTTACATTAATGCAACCTTGTGCCCTCTGAAAATAATTGATGATGAAACAGCCCAAAGGCTTGAATGAAATGTTCACCTTTGGTATTACTTTTGTGGGGCCATATTTTGCTTTGTAAAAATCTGGCGTATTTGGGACTAACTGTTAAGTTTTGTTTGTCGTTCCCTATTTATGAATGTATCAAGTATTTTTAAGCGAGTCACAAGGCGTGCATTAATAACCGCTGGGAGGTTAAGTCTTTCAAAGAGATACAGTGCAATTTGATGTTTACTTAACCTCATCGTAAGATTAGGGGCGTAACTTGACTTGATGATATGTTAAATCGATGAAAAAAAAACATTTGAAACTGTTGAAGAAGAAGGTTTCCATAACGAACATTGGCTTTAAAAACGTAAAAAACAGCTGTTTTACAAGAAGCTCTTTGGCGAAATCTATTGTAGGGGTGTCGAATAGGTGGTCACTTATATATATATCGCTTTTACGAAACCGGATACGCATATTCCTTACTTCTTTTTATTTGACCCTAAAGTATCTAAGTTTAAAATCTTACATTCCTAGCTTAACAGAAATTTGCATTATTTTTAAACATTAAATGATATATCAATATTTAACTTACGACCGTAGAAATATTCATAAGAAATTTGATTCGAATCAAATGAATATATCGTCATTAACTGCGAACATAATGGAAATTATTCAATTTTGAAAAAAAAAAAATTGGCGAGTAGATATATTGCGATTTACTAAAAAAAAAACAAATTTTACATTGAAATCAAAAACTGGAAAAAAAGGAAAGGCCTGATTAAGGGATTTGTTCCGTCAAAATAAGGGAGTAATTTGGGTGGACCTCTAAAAGAAAAAACACGAAAATCAAGATCAAAGTTGGAACCGGGACCCATGGGATCCGAGTTAGCGCAATATAGAAACGTTTAGGTTTACTTTTTTATCCTTGTCAGGATACTAAAATACAGCTCTCTCTCAACGCGAATCTAAATACGCATCTTTTAGGTCCCTGCGATCCTCCAGAACCGAGTGAGAGCTATTTTGCAAATCGTTATGGTGGACTTTGGAAAAAAAGGAATTTCGACAGATTTAAATTAAATGCATTTGTGAATACATTCCAAATATATATTTATTAAAAAAATCAAAAAAATTGTTCGAAATAAAAAATGTATCTTTGTTAAATAATTTCGTTTCTGTACTGAAATTGTTAATTTTGTTGGGAAATATAATATATGAAGCAAATAGAGGCAAAAAATTGGAAAAATTTGAGGTTTTTTAAATGTTTACCAAAAAAAAATTTTTTTGATTTAAAGTAAGAAAAAATATGTAAATTTAAAAAAAAAAAAAAAAATAAAAAATTTATTTGTTTTTTTTTTAATTTTAAAATTAACTCCTTTCTAAAATGGTTTAAAAAAAAATGAAGAAAAAAATTAAAATATTTTTAACGGAATTTTAAAGAAAATGAATAACTAAAATATTTTTTACTTATTACAAATTAAAAATATATTTAAAACAGACTTTAAAGATTAGTGTAAAGTTTTTTTTTTTTAAGTAAAAAAAAAAAATATTAAACAATTTTATGTTTTTTAATAAGCAAATTTAAAATTTTAACAAGGAAAGACAAATTTATTTAAACAAAAAACATTTATTAAAAAATGAAACATTGTTTTTTAAATTTTAAAATGAAAAAAAAATAATATGATTTCTCAAAAAAAAAATTTGAAAAATTATTGTATTATTTTTTACTATTTTTTAAATTTCAAAGATTTTTGTATAAAGAAGAATTAAAACATATTCATAATAATAATAATTTTTAATTAATTAAATGTTTTTTTTTAATTATTTTTTTTAATTAAAAGAAAATGTAACTAAGAAAATATAAAAGCTAAATTTTAAAACCTCAACAAATTATTAATTCTTTAATTTATTTTAGTTGGTAATTTTTTAAAAGAAATCGCTTTAGATTTAATCTTTTCTTTAATTTCCTTTTAGTTAATAGTTAATTTTTTGAGAAATCACATCACTTAATGTGTGTAGAAGATAAAGACGAAATTGCTGTTTAAAATTTGTGACAAACAAAATTTCCATAAGACAGTATTAAAATGTGTTTCAACAAAATGAAAACAATTTTAGTTTGGGCGTCTACATGCGTTACTTGTAAATATTCAATATTTTGGAGTGTAACTCGTGTCTGGAGGCAGGATCACAGAGACCCAGAATTGCATGTGCAGATTCGTGTTGAGAAGAACTTTCTTTTAAATACTCAGGCTTGAGTAAAATAAATTTTTTATGGTTCGATAGGCCGTATCGAGCTTCCTGGGAGTCCTGGGGCAGCGGTTTTTTTTTTAAATTTGTTGTGTCCGCGACTTTGTTTAATTAGAGTAAACTAAATTAGTTGAACTTTACCTAAGAGTGTCAAAATTTATTCTATATATTCAATAATCCCACTACGATCTAAGTTAAGGACGATGTAGTCGTTCGACTAAAGCCAAATTTCATATGAATATTTCTTCGGTCATACGTTAAATATTGGTATAACAGAATTTTTGAAACATAGAAACATTTAATTGAAATTAAACGTTTAAAAAAATTTCTAAATGTGATATTTCGGTCACCTTTTGTGTAAAATTTGGCACAGGTTAACCTGAAAGAGGAGGCAAACGATTTCAAACTTAGATACTTAATGGCAAAAGAAAAGAAGTAGGGAATATGCGTATCAGTTTTCGTAAAATCTCATATATTTTTTTGAATATCCTGAAAAAAGTTCACTGCTACGTTTTGGGTGTACGCAGTTTTTGCAACTGTTCTGTATAATAACCGGTTGGGTTTGTTGATAAAATAAAAAAATTTTAGAGAAATGAGCAGCTGTTTTACTGGAGAATTTGTTTTTTTTTAATTTTTTTTTTTGTTTACAAAACTTCGGGAATTTAAAAAATAGGTGCTCAAAAACAGTGTATTTTGAATGCAAACAAAAAGCTATTGATTTGCTATTTATTGATTTATTTACAAGATATTGAATGTATTTAGAAGACAATAAATACGACATAACTTTATGCCGCCCACAGTCTGAACTAAGCTTTACGCAAAACAGCTGTCTTTGCTAACAAAAAATTGCTACCTGAACAAATTTAGATAAGAGATAATGTAAGTGTCGGGTAAAAAACACGCTTTGTTTATTATTTGTTATAAATCCAGATTTCGTTCGAGACTCGCGCAAAACAACTGTTTTCTTTGTTAGAGAAATCAGCTGTTTTGCACGAAGTCTCTAGATTTGAAATCTACATATGGAGCGTATTGGAAATTTATCTACGCAGAAAATTTTGTTTGACCCATAGACTTACAGTAAACAAATCAAAAGCTATAGATAAATCTAGTTAAAAAAATTATTTGTTCTTTATTATTCTGAGTCTAGTTTTTATGGGAGAAATTCTTGCAATAACAGCTGTTAATTGACTTTTATTTAGCTTAACGATTCATTTTGTAAACTTCTTAAAGTCTCAAGTTAATCATCTCAAAAACATTTCAAGAAGTTGTGCCCTGGACTTTTGGAAATCGCTGTTGAATTGGTTTTTAAGGTATGTACAGTTTTACTAAATATTTCGAATTTGACGCGAAGGTTTTGTTGGCTTGTAGGTTTTGGAAAGGGATGGAAAGTTTTGGTCTTGTTGCTCGTATTCTATTTTCCAATAAGTTATGTTATGCTTTATGACTTTGATGTTTTGAAAAATTCGTCATGTGTTTAAGACAATTTAAAAAAAATGCCATTAAATTTGACGGGTGTTAACTTTATCTCACACAGATGATACTTGAAATCATGATATTGATATCTAGATTTCAATATAAATCGGATTCGCACTCTAGATTACCTTATAATTATTGCCTTGTGGAAATCTAGTTTTTAAAATGTGCATTAATTTATAGATTGTTCTTAACAAATTATGGTTATCCTGATTTCCACAAAATCACATATTTTAAATTCGAACTACGGGCTTTTCTAGATTTGTTGTCCTATGGAAATCTTATTTTCGAAATGAGCATTATTTTATGAAAATCTCATACGATATAGCTGTCATTTCAAATGATAAAAACCAGCTGTTTTGCGCTTATCAGGATCCACATTATTGCCTTCATATGAGTGAGATAAAAGTTGCCAAATTTATTTGCCAAAAGACAACCGATTTTGACAGCGGTTTTAGACCGCTTTCATTATTGTTTATTGACAGCAATGCTAGTGCAATGGCCTGACATTTGTCATAATCGTGTTGTTTATATGTTTACGCGTAGATTATTCCCGCTTTTAATTAGGTTGGACAAGGGCGATAATAACCGATAGCTGTTCCTTATGTTATGGAAGCATTTTTGATTATCGAAAATATAGCTGCCTTAAATTCAAGATTTTTTGAATGATCCACAAACAAAAAATGCAATTTAAACGACTTGATTTTATCAACAAACGTATTTTTTAAACTGAATAGAGTTCAACGAAGGTTTCATATAAATTGTTTTCGATAAATAGTTAAGCGCTTATTATCAGAGTAAATTAATTAATTTATTTTTTTTGAATTCAATTTAAATTCAACAAAATTCCATCATATTTTATGTACTGAAAATGACAAAAATATATTATTAATGCAGTTCGCCATGAAATGGCTTACAAGACTAAAAACCTTTCCATTCGCTTCTTCCTTTCCAACAACTACTTTAAATTATACTTGATTTCTTGATATCATGCTAAAAAAAATTCAAGAAATACTTTTTTCTCCAAATAAGAATTGAATTTGAACTTAACACTGAACTTATTAGTAACACTTCGGACTGTACCTTTTTCCGCTCTCTCTTTGCGATCTGCCAGGAATCTTGTCAATTTTGCTTTCCTTTATCGCCTTCCCCTGTGCGCTGCTGCTGCTTTTGCAAACGCCGCCTGCATTCATCCGATGTGTGGCCCCGATAATTGCAATAGTTGCAACGCTTTGGCTTAGTCTTATCTTTTGAGGCCTCCCGTTCATTATTCTCTATTGTTCGAGCCTTTTCTAGTAGATCTTGGAACGTCTTGATCTCCTGCCTCTTCATATATTGTCGATATTTCATATTTATGAGACCATAAAGCATATCAATTTGCTCTTCCTCGTTATGCCGCCCCTCGGGCAATTGGGCCAACAATGCCCGTTTTTGTATGATGAATAAGTTGATGTCCGTTTTGTCGTCTTGTGGCTCACTAAAGAGTTCCATATACAATTGATGGGGTGGCTTGGTGGGGGCAAAGTGTTCCCTTATGAGGCTGAGGCAATCCTGCCAGGTAGTAACTTCTGTGCGTATTCCTCGCCACCATAAGGACGCAGTGCCTGTGAATAGCAACGAAATACTCTTGAGGGCGTCTTCATCACTGATCCCTTGCACTGTCTTAAACGTTTCGATTGATGATATGAACTCACTGACGGCTTCGTGATCTTGCTGACCAGCAAATCTCGTTCTACACGCAGCCATGTTGGTTTTGTTCACCGCCGGACGATTGAAGCCTTCGTTTGCGGAACCGGAACTGGAGTTATTCCAAGCGCCAATGGTATCCACTAATAGAGATATATAATTTTTGAGTTCATCTTCGGTATGTTGGGCCATATTTTTCAATTTCGCTGTCCAGCAAGATGTTCGTTCACTTTCAAATGTTGAACCTTGACGCGTTCTGTTGCTTGGTCGTTGGCAGACTGACGATTGTTGGAGCATATTGGACTGGTTTAGGTATGAACTGCGCAATTTTCAAGCGTTTCATTAATGTTTAGCGATTTATGGCAGTGTGTTTATTTATACTGACATCTGAGACCACAAAAAATAAGTGCAGAGGCAAATTGGTAGGTACCCTTCAAATTCCCCAACGGTATTTGCCCGTTTTGATTTTGATTGACTCTGTGCACAGTGTTTTGACTAGTACAAGTTAGCGGGAAAAAATTATTTTTTCACTTCTTCAATTGTTTATGTATATTCCAGGCAAATTAAGCTATTTTAAGACAAAATTTTCCAGGTTTTTTTTATAGGCGTGGCTAAAATTTGCCCCCTAAATTAGTCAGTTACGCAGACATATTTAAGTATAACTCGGGAACGACCTTGTCAGATTATTATAAATAAAACATTAGTAAATGCGTAATAAAATTTTATTAAAGACGATTGAATGTCATTTTATTCCATCTTTTACTGTTTTGGAGTTATTTAGAAATTAATGGGGAAAAACAATTTTTTTGTGTAAAATTCAATTCAAATTTAAAATGATAGGACCCACATTTATTAATTTTCAAAATGTTATTTCTTTTCCAATAAAGTCGTACAATATCAATTACTTACAAGTATAAGTAAACTTCATAAGTACAAGATGTACGAGCAAAAGAAATATAACTAATATTACATAACTTATATACTAAGGTATGAATCAAAAGCAACTGCAGTGCATAATAAAATAAGAAAAATAGCTACAATACAAAATATTTAGACCTGCTAATCGGCATCAGATGAGTCGTCATCACTACTCTCCCATTCAGAGAGTAAATAATCCTTCTCATTTAATTCGTGATGATGACTTACTGATGGTGTTTCGGATGGTAATGAAGGTGGGGTAATCAACTGCAGAATTTCCGATGGCAAATAAGTAAAATTTCTTAACGGTAATTTTCTATACGAGTTGATAACAGGATCAGACGTAATTAAAATCATTCTCAAAAGATCTGTATTTGTGGCAATATGTGACCGCTTCCTGGTGTGCCGTTCACGGAATCCAATACAGTCTTTATTTCTTGCCTCCTGGGCTTCTTCGGAGAGTTGTCCAATGGGAAGAAGAAAGTTTTTTATAACTTCCGCGCTGTGCACAAGAATTTTATGCACAGTAACAGGCATGGAATACCACGAATACAGATCAATGTATAGTTTTCTTGTATCAGCACAAGACTTTTCGAATTCTATATGATTTATATCACATCCCGATGACAAAGTTCTTAAAATTACATGAAATCTACGAATAAGGTTTACGTCCAATCCTGTAATTTCGCTGCTCAATTCAGCTTTTGCAAAAAATTTACGTGCTGTGTTTCCATCGTTTGTATCGTTTATTACCATACCCAATTTTTGGTTTATCTACAATGCTTACCAATGTATAATATGAACGAGGTAATACACTTCTAGTGACTTCCGTCTGAGCTTCAACTTATCATTCAGCCGTTTTATCCAAAATCGCCTGAAGTTTAATTTCAGCTCGAGATTCAGTTACAGAAATATATTCATCAGAAGGACAACAAGAAGCTTTGGACTTTCCTAAACAGAAATATATTCGTCAGAAGTACAACAAGAAGCTTTGGACTTCCCTAAACTATAAAACGATGGAAACACTTGATATCCCGCTTTTATTGACCACTTTCTTGTTTGTTTATACGAATGAGAAGTCGATTTCGAGTCAACATAATAAGCTAAAGCTTCGTCTGATGTTAACTGCCGACTTTGATCAGAGCACTTATTACTTTCTCTAGTTTCATTGGCGCTGACGTTATGAATCTGTTTCGCTATACTTTGATGTCCTCCCTTTGGAGTAGCTAGCTCAGCCGCTGTAACGAGTTCATTTGCACTTCGCGATTCCAAAATGTCTTTCACTCTCCGTCTTTTCGTTTTTATTGATGAGTTTTCAAATGATTTTTTGGTTCGCCCTACGGTGGGAGCCGCTAATGATGATGTTGAAGGACATAAATTCGGCTGGCTGACATACATCTTTATTTCGAGTCCGGATCCCTCTGACCAACCTTTATTTTTTTTAGAAGCGTTTCTTTGTTACACTTTAAAGAAATGCACTTTTCATTGAATTTTGCTGAAAGGCTTGATATTTTCATTTTGAGTTTTTTTCAGAGAATCATTTGAAATGTCAGACATATTGAATTTTTCACTTATATAGTAAAAAATTCCACTATTTCGCTCAGTCATGTTTTAACCATTCTTCAAAAAACTCCATTTTCGTTGTAGTCACGACTCGCTCTGAAAAAAATTAAATAATTTTACTTTCGGGCCATTTCGGGGTCTGTAATATATATGAATCTTTGCAGGTATATTATAGGTATTATATACAGAAAAATTTAGCTGAATATATGTATGTGGATAAAAAAGTTACTACTCTTTAAAGTTTACGCTTACTGTAAAATTTGCTAGAGTTATCTATACACTTACCAATTGACATTACTCTATAACTATAGGTATACATGCTTTTTATTAAAAAAAAAAAAAAAAATAAATCATAATAAGTACATACCTTCATCAGAATATTTCACCACAAAAAAACTCGTTTCACTTTTCCAGCAATTTTAAAATATGTCGTCACAAGTGTGCATAAAATGCAACTGATTTGTAAATGAAAATGACTCCTCTTATAAATACTTTGCCCACTTGATAACGTACCTTAACAAGGTAGTAAACGTACTAATTTCTTAAATTCCTTACCTGCGGGGTGTTGTTTACAATTCGTGATCAGTTGGTCGTGGAAGTTGTGTCATGAATTTTGTCCCGCTAGCATGTTCTAGCCGAATCACTGTGCTGCGTATAGAAATCTCCATTACAACAGCAACACAAAGAATTTCAAATAGAAACGGCAATTCCGGGAAAGTGTATGGGAGTATAAGTAGAACAATCCAATACCGAAAGATCCCCTAAACACTTTGAAAGCTAGAGAGCTACAAGTGCAGTGAACATTTTGAAATTTTAAAGCCTGCGCGGTTTATTACATATGAGTACTGCTGCCAAAAGAGTAACGGGAATTTTATTAACTAAAATGTAAAATATTTAATATTCATTCAAATTTATTGTATCGTCTGCAAAATAGGTCCCTTTCGAAATATATATATGTGTAGTAAAAAAAATGCATTATTTTTACAAGACACCAAAGGCTTTATTTAGCATAGTTGGAATGATCCGATTTAGGTCAAATATCCATCGTTTTGTTCGATAATTGGTTGCCATATTGAAAGTAATTCCATTATGCCTTTCTCGTAGAAATCGTTGCCTCTATTGGCTTCTACAAACTGGGACAATCGAATTTCACAAGGTTCTCTAGAGACGAATTTTTTACCAGTAAAATCTTTCGCTTTAGACAGGCTGGAACAGATGGTAATCACTTAGTGCCAGATCCAGACTATAAGGTGACTTCTACAATGATATATCCATTAAAATGTATTTCTGTTTTTTTTTTCAACTACCACGCCCACAATTAGTGTGTCATCTCTAAGAACCGTATGCATTATTTCAGTATAAGAAGCGGCTTAGAGGATTACTTGTCTCAGAGAGCTTAGTGTTAATGCAACGATTAAAAGAAAAGGAGAGTAAGAGTGGGCGCAGATAAATGAATAATTTTACTTTGCCAAATTAAAAAAAAAAAAAAAAAACTAGGGGATAAACTAAATGTGGATCTACACGAAATTTAAATTTGGCAAATTTGGCATGAGTCTTCTTATGGGTGCAAAATTTAAGTGGAACCACAAAATGCCTTCTTATACCCCATTTCATTTAAATGGATCTGTGGGCCTTGATATTACATATATATCCCACTACAAGGTACTATTAGATGAGCTGATATTAATCGAACATCAAGTTATAAATTATAAGTTAAATTAATTAAAAGTTATAAATTAACTGGTCACCGCGTTTATTTGGTCATAATAGTCGGTTGAAATCAGCCCATTCCAGAAAGAATCTCCCTGCAATCAATATAGCTGAAATTAAATGCAGATAAAGATTACCATATTACAGTTTTCGTCAATTCCTCCCATTAAAATGATTATGATAGACATTTTGGAAGATTTTCCATAAAAGAATGATTGCGGCCGATTATTTCGAATTATTCTCAAGAAAATTACTTTGTTCGATTCTTCTTAATAGAAAAATTTAGTCATTTTATCCCAAAAGAAAAGTTTCGAACAAAGCTCCCCAACTCGCCAGTTTTGATGGTATCTTCCCACAAGAACGAGTTTGATCAATTCTTCTCAACGAAATTATTTCGGGCGATTCTTCCTAATGGAAAGATTTCATTTCTTCTCAACAAAGTGATTTGGGGAAATTCAGTCAAAACTCGTATGTACGATTTTGGTGGATTCATCCCAACAGGAGGGTTTTGGTCGATTATTAGCTGCAGAACGATTTTGATAGATTTCTCCAAAAAAACGATTTCTTTCTATCGATTTTATTTATCTATCGTTTGAGAGTCATTATAGAATTATTTATAACTATAAATAAAGAAAACAATAAGATTTTATAAGACAATGGAGTTGTTTATATTCACAAATTCTACAAATCGCCGTGGTATGATTAATTGTATAGATTGACATGTACGAGTATAGGGTAACATGTAGTCATGATCAGTATTTCCATCAGGAACATCGCTGTTAGCCCGCAAACAATATACAGTCAATAAATCATATAAACATTGGATGATTCCCACTTTGAGCACACTGTGGCCAATTAGAAGCTGGAGTGTTCCCTATGTGAGTTATATAGTTGCTCACGGAGTTGTATTACAAATGATATACGCCGTTTTAATGGCATCACCGTCAGGCACCGTGGTTTGTGCTAGAAAAAACAGGCGAACAATTACACGTTAGCTAAACTACGCATAATGGCGGTTTAAGATATCTTGAAAAATTGTAGAGGAGGAATTTAAACGGTCGACGCTCGAAGAGTTAGCAATTAAAAATGCTATAATTTTGCCAATTTTGATTTTTTTTTTTTTTTGCTTAAAAACCTCAATATATTGTAAAAACATTTCAAATTTTAAGAAGAATATATTTGCAAAATGCAAATGTCGATGCAAATGCTAGTGTGTAAATCTGTTAGATTTGATCTGAAGATTTTGTGGAAGAGTTAAGGTTCTTAGCAGGATGTGTATATTTACGAGGGGCTTTCGTATTGGCGACGAGGAAAAGATAACGGTTAACTCACATTATTTCAGGTTTTATTCATATGTTGAGGGCGGCTGGCGAAGTGGTCCGGTTGGCGGCTGGCGGAAATAGAGTACAAGTATTTCACTGATTTCAATCAGGAGCCCTCAGTGCCCCGCTGGGTTGCCATATGGACGTAACAAAATAGTGGTTTTCAGGGGTTACATGGTTGTTTGAAGGGGCCTTTACACAAGCAAATAGAATAGTTAATTTTTACAACGTACTGTATTTACAAATTGTTTGGTACAAGCGATTCACTTAATTCAGTGTAACTTGATATAAAGAAACGTTAATTCAAAACAATACAATTTAATTAAATGCAATTCAGTTCAAAAATTCAATTTGATTTATAATTTAGAATTCGTAATTTACTTTACTTTATCAAATTCATTTTTCAATTCAATTTATAATTGATTTTTCAATTCATGGGAAGGAAGGATTAACTACGTTCAACAATATTATTGTTCGATACAGTCACCTCTGACACGGATAAAATCACCAAGTCTGTTCGGAAAGGCTACACACGCTCCACAAAATGTTGAGAAAGTGAAGAAAATTGTTATGCAGAATCGTCGAATCACAATTAAAGAAGTTACTGAGAATGTCGGCATATCGGTTCGCTCACGCCATGCAATCTTTTCGGAAATTTTGGGCATGAAGCGTGTGGCAGCGAAGTTCGTTCCAAAATTGCTGAATTTTGACCAAAAACAACGCCGCATGAGCATCGCTCAGGAATTGTTGAGTGACGTCAACGATGATCCAGATTTGATTAAAAGGGTCATAACTGGTGACGAATCATGGGTATATGGTTATGACATCGAATCCAAAGCCCAATCGTCCCGGTGGAAGAGTCCTGGAGAGCCAAGACCAAAAAAAGCACGCCAAGTTCGATCATATGTCAAGGTTTTGCTCACTGGTTTCTTCGATTACCATGGCGTAGTGCATCAGGAGTTCTTACCATAAGGTCGTACTATAAATAAGGAGTATTGCCTCGAAGTTATGCGCCATTTGCGTGAAGAAATACGAAAAGAACGCCCGGAATTGTGGAAAAAAATTCATGGCTTTGCTTGTGAGAAATTATTTGGCCAAAAACAAAACCGCAATTATGCCTCAACCACCGTATTGACCAGATTTGGCCCCTGCTACTTTTTCCTTTTCTTTTCCCAAAACTGAAGACACCGATGAAAGGAAAGCGTTTTGCCACGATTGAGGAGATAAAAGAAAAATCGAAACAGGAGCTGTTGGCGATACCAAAAAGCGTGTTTTAGAAGTATTACGAGGATTAGAAGAAACGCAGGCACAAGTGTATTATATCTGAGGGGGACTACTTTGAAGGAGATAAAATAGAAATTGATGAATAACTATTTTTTGAGAAAAATGAAAATTCACCTTAATCTTTGAACACACCTCGTATATCTTTATTTGGTGGTGGATGAATACGATATTTTCATTTATCGCTCAACACTAGCATAGGTACTTTTAACAAATAGTCATCAATATGTCTATAATGGAAAAGGAAGAGGATGCCTGAATTCTGAATATTTTCGATGACGATGATGAAGAAAACAAAATACACACACTGATCAATGGAGGTCCATCCATATACAACCAATTTCTTACACAACAAGCAGAAACTACCAAAACTATAAATCGAATTCGTAGTAAATTGCAGGAGCACCAGCATCTCTTCAATCCCAAAGTTGTCAATACTCGAATTTCCATCAGTGGCGATTGGTTGTTGACACCGCTTCACGTAACCACCGATATTATGGATACGATAATGGCAAACTCAACAAAGTACGAGAGTGAATCTTGGCCAATGGAGGGTTACTTAGAGCAAGAGTATCGAGAGTGGATCCATAAAATTAATTCTGATTTATACGCTCACAATGACACAATTATACAGGATGAGGAATTTTTGATAATGTCGCAGGCCCAAATCAATCATTGCGTGAATGGCAAATGTGTTGCGCCCATCTCTTTGGCAGTGGCACTGTACGTTTGTGTGGATAGAAGGCGACTATACGTAATTTCCATTGCGAATTTGGTCCTGCGAGATCTATCCAAACCGTTGATGTTTAATTTTAATCAGATATCCCAATACATGAATTATATTTACGTATTAATAATATTTACAATATTATTAATTATTAATTAATCACTATTTT
>JAHXMU010000146.1:593786-615323 GCA_019455685.1 Philornis downsi | reverse complement strand
AATATTATTAATTATTAATTAATCACTATTTTGATCATAATCATTCAGGTAAATACAAACAAAATGCCCCATATAATAGATGCTGTACACGATAATAATATGTCGACCTCGACCACAACAAACACAAGAACACCACGAACCCAACGAACACAACCAACTCAAAGAACACAAAGAATTCAACAGACACAACGAACACAACGAACACAACCAACCCAAAGAACTCAACGGACACAACGAACATATTCAACTCAAAGAACTCAAAGAATTTAACAGACACAACGAACTCAAAGAACGCAAAGAACACAAAGAACTTAAAGAAATCAACAGACTCAAATTGTATCACTTTAAATTCTTTCTCCTTGGATTTCTGCACTTCTAATTTTGTAATCTTTTTTTTTCACTTTTTTTCATCTTAGCATATGAGTAATACTATTCTTTTCCGAGTAAATCTTAAAATGGAGAAAACGTAAAAAATCGTGAAAAAACGTTGCTATGAAAATAAAATTCAGCTGCCAAAAAGGTCCCCGCTAAGAAGTAATTTCCCCAAAAGTTATTTTGCACCATGATTTTTTCGATTAATCGAAAGCATTATATCAAAAGCCCTTTTCAGGGCTACAAATAGTTTTTTAAAAGGAGATTAAAAAAATGTGGCAAAAAATAATTTTGTTAGAGCGAAACATTTATGAAAAAATTTCATTTTGTGGAAAAACAATTTCTGGAGTTATTCTCAAAGCAAATTGCATTTGCCATTGACAACTGTTAGGAAAAAAACTTCATTGTTGTCGACAAGTTTTTGTTGGGAAAAAATTTATTTTTGCTGAAATATTCTACCTTTTTAGTATTATCGAAAAAAGTTTGAAAAGTAAAAAAAAAATCTCTTTTTCAATTCTTTTGAAGACGTTTAAGCTTACGCTCGTTAATATACCATTTTTGCGTTATCAAAATGATCGTTAACAAGATCAAATGTCACTGATCGATATTTTCTAACAAGTAACCACATTTTGTTTTACCCGATGTGATGCATTGCAAATTCAAGATTGCTTTCACCTAGAAAAACTATTAAGATGGAGAAAATGTAAAAAAATGTGAAAAACGTTGCTATAAAAATAAAATTCAAAATACTATATTTTAGTTATTTAAAGTAAATAAAGTTTATTTTTTTTTTTAAATCTAAAAATCTTAGAATGAATTATTGATATATAAATTTTTTTTTTGTACTTAATATAATTATTATTTTTGAATATAATAGATTTTATATAAATTTTTTACTGTTACTATAAAAAAATAAAAATAAATAAATAAAATGCATTGCAACGTTTTTCACGTTTTTTAGGTTTTTTCCGTATCTTATAAATACTAACAATCATATGTATATTTTGAGAGTAAATTGTATAAACCTCCAAGTTTATACTTACTTTTAAATTTAATAAATTAATTTTGAATTTAATGAAAATATGAAATTTAAATATTATGAACGATAATGCTCTGATTTAAGTTATCTAAAACCCATCTAAGTAATTATCGATAAATATCCCAATGATTATTGTGAATAATTTACTGTAAGCTGAAGAAAATATGAAAAAAGGAAAATGGGAAATCCAATCTTACCAGCAAAGTTGCTGATTCAAAATCAGCCACTTTTGCAGCACAACTCTCACGGTGAGCATCTCAATCTCAGAAAATAAACATATTGAACTCTAATTCATTTGCATTTTTTCTATCTCTCCCTCTTTTATATATTTAATATATATTAAATCTTAACTTTAATTGTATAATTTCTGAGAAATTATGCAATTATTCTAAACCCGCCAATTCTTTAGCCCAGAACTTACTGCCCGGCACGTAAGAATTGGCCCTCAATTAATCAACTCCAAACCAATCCCATATACAGTCTACAATTTTTCTGTACTAAGTTGTATCACAACAACACCGCCAGAGATTAAACCTGGGTTAATCTCTTATCAAAACCAGTACATAAGTGTTAAGCTGTGATATGAGCAGAAAAATGGCTTTTTATCTTTCTCGAAAAAACTGAAAAATTCACAATTCTCTTAAATGGTTATTTAGGTGGGATTAAAGGGTAACAAATTATTAAATTGGGATTGAAAATTGACAAATTCGCAGTTTTCTTACAAAATTATCAGCGGAGAATATTGTGTTCATTTATTGTAGCGTTTATGTGATAAATATTTAGAATCACTTTTTGGTGGGTGAAATTTACAATAATTCTAAAATAAATGCCATATTTCCAAATTGCTATTTTCAGTTACAGGGATTCATCACTAAATGCAACACAATGGATGGTAGGACCACTAGCTAAAAAAGTTAAATTTTCAAACCTCAATATTGAAGAGATTTGTAAAGTTTTCGATGTTGACAAAGACTATGCAACGTGGTTACATGATTTTTTTCAACGTTAGGATGTCGTTATTCGCAAATTGTCAAATCAAATTTAAGTCTTTGAGACTTTCGTTATTAACGATCTGATGGCCAAATTGGACTAAGAAAAGAAAACAAAAATTCTAAACGCGGGCTCATTCAAACCAGTCTCTATGAAATATACCCGTATAGCTGAACCACTGTATTGTAGCAATATTGTTGAATTTGACGCTTCAAATGGCACTTTCCACATAAAGCGTAAAGAGTTGCGTAAATATCTGAAGATTATGAAATTGAACGATGGTGATGAGATTGCTGTCACCATCAACACTGGCTACATTATTTGTGTTGTGGATGCAATGTTTACATTAGTGCTACATACACCCCAAAATGTCCAAAGATGTCTTCTTTCATCGCCATCGATAGTGTCGATAAGAAGCCGATGTATTTGAATTTGTTGATTAAAAAGTCGAGTTTCATGCAAAGTGATGATTCTGACATTATTGACAATTTGATGAATAGCAAGAATTCATAGCAAACAAGAATTCAACGACATCATCAATATGGCTGCAGCGCATCAAATAAAAGTTGCTACTCCATCATTGCAGAGTATATCCTTGTTGAGCAAAAAGGGTCATGTAGGTGGTATCTTTTCACATGCAAAGGACTCAATTGACGATTGCGAAGGCATAGAGGACAGATATTGGAGTGTAGTTCATGTATTTCGCGTTTTCACCAATTGCACTAAATACCTGAAAGTTGAGAAATTTGGTAAGCTGAATGCGATCATCCAGGTATCAATTGCAATTTGTATGGTAAATCTGGCAATACCATGAAAATTTAAGAAAATACTGGATTACAACAATCAAGTTGCCAATGAAACGGAAGGTGGCGCTGAACATGAACGTTTGAAGGGATTATTTGATATTTTGGCCAAATTATAACTCCATTTATGATTGAAGAATTGAAAGCATACAAGAGGGTCCAGCTGTCAGTTAAGCGTTCCCATCAATTACGTATACGATGCCATTGTCAAGTAGAGTTGCTTATTTCTAGTATAAATTCCGCGTAGAAAGCGATTTACCAAAACTTTGTTAATATTTCCAACTGAATAAAGATTAAATCTGAATTAAATCGTATTAATTTTTTTCATATATAGTAGAGAGCAAAATGACTTATAACCAACCAGAAACGATTGATATTTCTGATGATTACTATGATCCACATAAAGATGAAATAGAATTTATCGACGAACCAACACCCAGAATTGAAATTGTAGATTTCACTTTCCACCTTGACAAAATTACATTTCTCAACTCTCTAACATTTTCATCCTCCCAAACCTTCCTTTCCGCGCTTTCCGATTGCGTACTTTCGCTTGTCGATTCTCGCATTTTCTTCTTGCGATTTCGAGGTTGCAAAACATTGCTTTTCACTCTTTCAGTGTACGAATTGTCAATTTCTAATTGGAGGATAATTTCAGAAA
Organism: Philornis downsi; assembly: GCA_019455685.1. Lineage (NCBI taxonomy): Eukaryota > Metazoa > Arthropoda > Insecta > Diptera > Muscidae > Philornis > Philornis downsi. The sequence goes on along the minus strand of JAHXMU010000146.1, from coordinate 611,458 downwards.
ATAAAATAAACTAAACGTGTTATTATTAACTTATTACTTGGGCTGTGGGGAGTGTTGTACATATTTGGATAAACAATGCTATATACAAAATAATACTGCAAAATTAAATCGTAACTAAATTAGAATTAAATTCAAGGTAAATTATATTACAACAGGAATTTCAGTCAGGTGAACTGCTTATACAATGTACCTTCACCCAATATCGTTTTTCGTTGGTGCCAGAAGGGGCGTGGTATTTTACTTTATTCTTATTAAATGACTTATACCCATACCAACCATTCCTTCAGGTGAAGGGATCAAAATATACTGAATTAAAACGCAATAAAAGAAGCAAAGTTGTAACTTCCTTAGGTACAACTTTTGCGAAATATAGCACCTATTTTTGCTAAATCGGGTAATTAGTATGTGTGATGGCTTAAAGGGCGTAGTAGTATAGGTACATTCTGCTTTAATTGGCTACCACTAGATGCCTGTTGCATGCTCAATTACACCATGTATATTGCAATTGAAAGAAACATACGAATCAAGGAAAGTAGAAGTTGTATTACGTAATTTGTATGAGAAATACCAGAGAGGGCGTGGCTATTCCATACGTTTTTTTCACATTTTACCCAGCATTATATAAAGCAACAGAATTGACAACTATTTAAGCTCTTGAATATAACTTCAGGCGACGAATTATGGTTTACAGTGACAAATTTTAGGCAAATTTTTATCGGAAATAGTGGAATGGGTGTGGCAGCGTCGCCCATTTTAGTTTACCATATACAAGATATGTGCCAAATTTGGGCGAGTTTAGAACAACTAATTGAAAGATATGAAAATAATAATATATGCAATAAATCTTTAATTTTTGTGGGAGGTGCCAAGATCATTAGTATTATCCCAGGTTCAACCCCGCATACAGCCATCTATCAGTAGTTTGATGTGTTTGACGAATTCAAGTAGTCAAGTAATCAACAAATGTGGTTAATGCTTTTCAAACTACGGCGTTCGAAATCGTCATTACACTGGAACCTGCAGTTTGAGTGAGTCTAAAAATAGAATGCTCTCTCATATCCCATACATGAAGAATTATAACACAATGTAGCGGATAAAAATTTAGACTACCACAGAAAATACAAAGGAATGATTGAATTTCGAAAAATTGGTATGGAAGGTACAAGAATAGGTGTGTCAATGTGTTCCTTTTTATTCTCAGACAAAACATTTGCAAACGTTATCCGTATACGAAATTTAATTGAATTTAGCTACAGAAAATATATGAATATAAGAAAATAGGGGTTAAATCAGTAATTTGTATGGGAGGCATCACAAGGGGTCCTGGTAATAAGACTAACATTTTGTTAAATTTTGTCAAGCATTTCGACCCAATATGGCGAACAAAATGTTGTACTGTGTAAAATGCGTTTCAGAAAATTGGTAAATTTGTATCAGAGGTGTTACAAGGAGCCCATTTACAACTTCCGCCCACGATCTGGGAAAATATTAAGCTGTGCCGAATTATAAGAAATGTCATCAATGTCTGCTGTATTTACCGTATTAGCCACTCAATCTACCCAAAAAGTCATAAAACAGATTTTTAAAAAATATACTTGGTACTTATAGGACTTCCTTTAGGGTGTTGAATTTTTGCCCGTACCAATTAGGATTTATATCTTCATTCCTTCATAGCATATGCGATATCATTACATTTCTATACAATGAATATTTCTAGTTGTTATAAACGGAATGAGGTGTTTAATATATCCCTGTTCGAAGGTGGCAGACATAAACACTGTGCCCATGAACTTGCAGAACAAAAACTGATGTAGCATTTTTTAATGGAAAGCTCATCAAGAGCTTTTAAAACTTAAAGCCCTCTCATACAAGCGCATAATGTAAATGCTGATATGAATTAGTCACCACTGCTATAAACGCAGCGTCTCAGCAAACTGCTATTTGAGCTGTAACACAGGGGAATTCCCTTTCTATATTATTTTCGCATTATGGATTCTTGCATTGTATTCAGGCAACATATTATTACGAAGTTCAAAAACAGCGGGACTTTGTGCTCATCATCACAAAAAAAATTGAATTAAACCATAAATAAATATAATAAGATAGAACAAACACGAAGGAGATAGAAGGCGAGACATTTCAAAGGCATAATTTCCTAAAAATAATTGTAATGAGCCGAAAGGCTTCAATAACTTTCTCTTATAGCATAACCTTAAAGATATTCATAACACAATTTTCATTATTTATAAGAAGATTTGCGTTTATGTCTTATACAAGAAAACAAATGCCGGGTCATCCATTTTTTAGTTTCAAAAGTAAAGTTAATTGAAACACACATAAAGCTATGATTTCAATGAAACTTTTATTTCATTACAATGCTTGAACCCCAAAATACAATGTCATTTAAATGACCGCCTCTGGATTGTTTGCAGCAGTAGATCCTTTTGAGTTAGTTTTCCACATTCCTCTTTTTCGCACATTTCGGGCGGTATTTCGACGATAACATAACGAATGTTGGTTTTCAAACGCTCCAGCGCTTCTAGATTATCCGCGTAAACACGGCTTTTGATATAGGTCCACAAAACGCCATCTAACGGCATCAAATCGCATGATCTTGGTGGCCAATTGACGTCGCCAAACGTGAAATTGCCCTTTCTGCAAACTTCCCATACAATACAGCCAAAATCGGTCACGTTGTGTGTATCGTGGCAAACGTCATGTCCAGTTCATAATCTTCCATTATAGGACAACAAATTGAAATTTGGATTATCAGCCACACTTTCGTTAAGAGAAGCAATATTTTCATCAGTGCGTAGAATGCACATTGCGCTAGATTTTTAGTAAGTTTTAACTATTTTTAAGCATTCTTCGGTTGTTAAACGATCCATATTCGTAAATGGCAAACCTTGCACTAAATAAATAACACTTCAGATGACAAGTATTTAACAGCCGACAGCCTTGCCAGACCGGTTTCTAAACCATCACACCACATTAAATATACAATTAATAAATTTTAGATATTCGTGCAGCGTAAAACCAGAGACTTCAAACAAAACTAAAAAATACAAATCGATTTTGTTTCTTTATCCAAGACACAATGAAACAAATATATATATAAAATATAGTTTGATGCAGTTTCGTTTCTTCAACTGAATTAAGACTGAGAACAAACATAGTTTCTTTTTTTTTTTGGAGAGAAAAGGTTTGGCGCCAAACTGTGAAAGGTTCAAATGATTTAAATAATTTCTTTACTGTATTTACGCTAATGGGCTCTCAGAAATTATCACAGCCACTCAAAAATGTTGTCTGTTTAGTCTGGGAAATGAAAAATTTCAAATGAAATACAAAGAAAACGTTTCATAAGACAGATCTTAATCAGAATCAAAATTGTTTCTAATTTCATTCCGAGTATATGAATCAAAATCGAAATTGTTTATAATTTCGTTTTGGAAGTATGAAAAAGAAACAACATTTCATATAATTTTGATTCGGTTGTCGTATTCAGATTAAAAATCTTGCGTATTTTTGATTTAGATTAATGATGCTAAAATAAATCAATGCTGTTTTCGGATTTGATTTCGTTTCGGAGACATACTATTGATATAAGTATTGGAACATCACTGCATAACAACAAATGTAAAGCAACCAGTACAGAAATTTCAGTTACATACACAGGGTGGCCCAAGTAAAACCTAGCAATGTGAAACACGTACAATTCTTTTATTTTCAAATATTACAGTTTTTTGATTTTTTTGCAGATTACAATTGAATTCATGGAAATTTATACAGTACACAACAATCGGTTGAAATTATCAAACATTTCTATTACCGTCAACGATCAATTGTTATGACGCAGCGAATCATCAATGTTTTCATTCAAAATCAGCTCCCACAGCGTTCATGATCAGGGATTTGGTTGACTGCTTTAAACGAGGCTTATTGATCGACCGTCCTGGAAGAGGTGCTAATCGAAATATTCGCACTGAAGGCAATGTGGAAGTTGTGCGGAAGGGTGTTAAAGATGATCCACCTGCCCTAACTCGTCGTTATTCTGGCCAGTTGGACATTTCCAGAACAACATTGTAGAGCATTTTAAAGTTGAATATTGAGATGCATCCATACAAAATTCCAATTTTACAAACACTGGTACCGCAAGATCACCAACAACGACTACAACATAATTTGTTTAATTTCGAAAAAAATCAGATTTCCTTTGGCCACCTCTTTCACCAGATTCAACTGCGCTGCGTTTTTTTTATGGGGATATTTAAAAGACAAAGAGACTATTCGACAGCCAGATTTTTCGAGACAAAATACGAAGCCTGCAACCAGAAACATTACGTGGTGTAAAGCAAAACTCGGTAAAAAAGCCTATGTCTGCATCAAGCAAAATGGTAGACATTTGTCTGATGTCATATTTCATATAGGCACCATGCAAAGCGTATAAAGTGTATTTAATATATTAAAAAAATTAGTTAAAACAAATGATTACTTCCAGAGTTATACGTGTTTAATATTACTAGGACTTATTTGGCCCACCCTATACTTACTTTCATCTTACATACTTTCACGGTGGTGCGAAAGTGCGCGCTATGTCAGAAGGAGAGCGGTGAATTGAACAGGTTCTTATCCAAAATAATCTGAATTAAAGCACCATAAAGAAGAAAAATTATAACTTTCTGAAGCTCTACGATTAGTAATTTTAGAGAGTCCATATGTAGATATTTGTTAAATCGGACAATCTTTATGTATGGTGACCTAAGGAGCGAGGCAATGTAGTCCATTTTCATTCGTAGTTCTAAGTTTACTAAATACCCGATGTATGCGAAATTGCACTGAATTTAATGGGATCGATTGAAAGGTATGAAGTTATCAATATACATAGGTTAATGTATGGGAGTGATCAGAGGGGGCATGGTCGATTTTAAAATTTTACCACGTATTATAAGACAATACAATTATCAAATTTGTTAATAACTGCAGTCCATGAACTATGAATTACAGCAGAAAAATTTAATTTCGATGAATTGGTTATTAGCATAGTAATATAGGCGCAGCAAGGAGGGTGTTAGGGAGGAAGGGGGATTAGGTCCACAGAACTTTTTTTTAGCACCCTCCAGGGGTTTTCAGATTAGATGCATTGAATGAATTTAACTCCACCCAGAACGAATGAATGAATAAATTTAGGCCGCCCTAAGAGAATTTATTGCTACGTCAATGCGTGGGAGGTTCTAGAATAGGTGCGGCGGGGACCAACATTTTCAGTAGTCTTGATTTACAAAGCATGCGCAATTCCGGAAGAAGTGTGCTTACTTTACAGAAATTTTCCCAGCTTTGCAGAGAGTTATAAATCAATACTATTGCAGCATACCAGGACGGTCCCAAAACTAGTCAGCCAAACAAAAAAGACATACAAAAGTTGGCAAGAATTGTCTTTTTTTTAAATACAATCTCCTTTTAGATCGATACACGTTTTCCAGCGATATTCAACAGCTTCTTTACCAGGCAAACTCCTTAAAATAGCCATTAATCGCAGAATCCATCATTTCATTCTTGGCAAATCTTTTACCACCGAGCCATTTTTTTAAGTTTGGAAATAGAAAATAGTCCGAGGGAGCTAAATCTGACGAAATAATTCATTAATTTTGGCTATCACAATAGTGGATGTGTGAATTGCAATTTTTTCGCCAAAGGCGGCCTTTCATCGCCTCACCTCTGCAATAAATTAGCATCATATTCTTGATTTCCTTTCCTTTCTATTGGATGTGTGAATTACACTTTTTTCGCCAAAAGCGGCCTTTCATCGCCTCAACTCTGCAATAAATTAGCACCATATTCTCCGTTGATTTCCTATCCTTTCTAAAGGTAATCAATAAAAATACTCCCATGCGTATCCTAAAAAATAGACGCAACGATGTTGCCTGCAGATGGAACCGTCTTTACCTTCTCCCATTCCAGTCCACTGTTTTGACTATTGCTTTGTCTCAGGTGTAAAGTGGTGGACCCATTTCTCATCCATGTTTATAAATCGACGCACAAATTCGGCTTTATTGCGGTGAAACATCGCCACCTTACTGAAATATTTTCACGACGCTGTTTTTGGTCTATTAAAAGCAAGTGTGGCACCCATATTTCGCACAGCTTTCTCATCTTCAAATCGTCGGTCAATATCCGGTGTATAGCACTCTCTGAAATGCATATCATTTCAGCTAGCTCACGCACCTTCATCCAATACCATTTTGTGGATTTTCTTAACCGTGTCGTTTAGGGACGCCTTAATCGGTCGGCCACTACGGTCTAAGGCTTGCCGTGGCAGCTCGTACGGCCTCATTTAAACTCTGCTACTCAATATTTTATAGTCGTAAACGAAGAAGCAGACTTTCCAAGAGTAGGTTCTAGCTCGCCTTTAATGTTGGTTGAACTGAGACCTTTCAAATTGAAATATTGAATTACATAGCGGTGGCCAATTTTTTTCTACATTTACAAATTCACTGAGATTTGATGGCTCAAATCAAAACACTAAACGATGTGACGCTTTGGAACTTAAAACATATGTTTTCACTAAAATATTTTTTTTAACTACTGGCACCATTTATACGTCAATTTGGTTAGTTTTGGGACAGCTCTTGTATGCATAACATTGTTGCGCTGCTGGCTGGCTGATTGACTGTTTGATCATCCCCCAAACAGAATGACTATACTTATATATAGCAGATGCGTGATAAGAGGGTATATTTCAAAATTCGTACTTTTAGGGATAAATCTAAGGCAAAAAGAGACAAATCTAGTACCATCGACCAGCTCAAATAGAATCATGACATTTGGGGCCCATATTCTTCTATAGTTACAAGCGAGAAGAAGCGATTTTTTTTCGAAATTTGTACTTTTAGGGACAAAAAGAGGGCAAAAAGCAGCCAATATAGTCACATCATTCTTTTTTAAGTTAAATGCTAATGTAGTAGTTTTTAGCAGAATTGTTTTAGACTCTATCTTCTTCTTCTCTATATATATACAAATCAATTGCTGTGCGTTAGTCTCGCTAAAGCTCGAGAACGGTTGGACCGATTTGGCTCATTTTGGTCTTAAATTATTGGTAAAGTATTCCGGAAGGTTTAAAAGGTTTTATTTGAAGTGATAGATGGCGTTGGAGATGAGATTTTTGCAATTAATTTTTTTTACCACATTAACATTTTGAAGGCAAAACAAGATTTGTCGGGTCAGCTAGTTGTAAAATAAATTTCAATAACACTTAGCGAAAAAAGCAAAAAAAAAAGTCTAAACATTTTTTGGAAAAAAAGTCAGAAAAAAACTTAAAGCTAAAACCTATTTTTGTCTCCTAAACCGGTTGAGAAAATAAAGTTAATATTAGTTCAGTTTACTGCGCGATCGCAGCGAACTCGGGAGACGTCGAGGTTATGTCAATCGGAAGCCTTGCTATTGGGAATTCAGTTATGGGAATTGGGAATTCAATCTTTGGTACAAGATTGCGCGTTCTGCGAGTGAGAGTTTTATAAAAACGTGGATTTGGCGACTGCGACCATAGAAGATTCTGCAATATTTGACGTATTTAACAATTAAATGATGCGCAGAGTATTTCTCTCATGCGAAAATGGTCAACAAATCAACTAGTTTCAAGAACACTGAAAAGACGACCAAATTCATCAATAACGGTAGACAACGAAGAGAGTGTTAATCTGTCTGCAAATTTTTTTTTTTTTTGGCTGTAAACGGCGGAAACGATTTTTGGCTGTCCAAGACGATTCCAGAGCAGTGCCATAGACGTCAAATATGGAAATTTTCTTGGCAAATAGAGTTGATACTTATGGATCGGCCTCAAATCTAAAGTCCACGCCGATAAACCGATTTCCCCGGAATATTTGAAACGACATATACATACGTTACAAAATCACATCTATCACTCACAAAGTCTACCTGCTGAATGACTGACGCGGACAGGAGGGTTTACACTAAATAATAAATTCCCAAATTGTGTGCTTTAGTAATTGAAAATCTACGGACCCATCATCATTAACGGAGAGTATCGGCGTCGCATGAACAATGAGCTGCATGAGCTATATGCCGACATCGACGTAGTTAAACGCATTAATAAACAGCAATTGCTTTGGCTAAGTCGTGTTGCCTAGAAGGGCCCAAATGCTCCGGCACTGAAAGTTTTCAATAACGAACACGATGGACGGCGCAAAAGAGGGCGACCAAAACTCCATTGGAAGGACCAGGCTTTTGAAATACTATCGAAAGTTGGTGTGACGAATTGGAGAAGGAGCGCAGAAGATCGAAAAGCTTAAAATTATTTTCTACAGGCGGCGTACTCGTATAATTGATAAGGATGTCTAATCCAGACGCCACCTAATAAAAAGTAATTGATAAACATCTTTATCGATAAACGGCTTGCTAAATATAATTGATCTCCTAAATATAAACTTTTTCGTATTTAGGGAATTGCCTGTTTTCTATGTACGGTTCTTTGAAATCGTATTAAGGTCCCATAAAATATAACTAACGACCTTCATTTGTATAATATGGTGTACTTTTTTTCAAAGTGACTCATGTCCCAGTGCAAAGTAAAACAATGGATTGAATCACGTATACACAAGTTATCGGACAGCAACGAAAACAGTTTAACCTCTCTACGGCGGATTAGCATACTTAAGACGACGTTTTGTCCGAAAAGGGTAGCAAATGCTTAACATCAATTCAAAACGGGAAACGATATTATAATAAATCTCTCTCGAGCGCGCAACTTTGAATGCCACTTGTGTTAAGTTCCACTGTACTCGTGGGACTTTCCATCACTTGTATTGGATTCCACTGCGTCTCTACAACTTTCCACTATGCTTTAACCTGTGTGAGTTAACTGCGCGCACACTTAAATTTTCTTACCTTGCCTTATATAAACTAAAAACACCAAATTTTGTTTGATAGCAAATAATGCGCAACATTTAATTGAAACTCAACTTCGTTTGCTTATTCATCTCTTCACGTCTGAAATTGCGTACTCAAGGATATGATTTCCGGTTAAGATTTTATATTTTTACGAGTATATCTGTGACCATCCTCATCTAACCTGCCGACAGGGAAAATTTCGTCATTTATATTATCTTTTTAACCAAACTCTTGTCAGTTTTGTGGCCCCAGTTTCCGATCAAGTCACGCCACCCCCACTGCATCCAATTGTAGAAAACCTGGGACCCGCAATTGGTCTCACAGAGGTCTTCCTCGTTGATGCATGGATTCGATTTCAAAATGTTGTCATTGCACTGACACTGACGTCCTTTGGATTTATATTTTAGGAGTGCGGCCATTTGGGCCATTTCTGCCATGCCAGCCATGATGTTTGTAACTTTGTAATACAAAATTATTCCGTTAACACTTTTCTAGTCAATGATTCTACAGCGATGACTGAATTGTATTCCATTGTGTGTTCGGCGTTCTCTGGTTATTGTGAAATTCTCTAAAAAAAAAGCGGGGAATTGACTCCAGTATTGCCAGAATGCTAAATATCAAAAAAGTGCAAAACGAAGCAAAGAGAGCTGATGTTATTATACCTGCACCTGAAGGAATAAATATATAAGACATTTAATACGGAGAGTTATAAAGCAATATAGTGGACAAAAATCTACGCTACTACAGAATGCTAGTTAGATCTCACAGAGGAATTATTGAATTTCGGAAATTTACTTAATTTGTGCGGGAGATATTAGAAGGGGTGTGGCAATGAGATCCGTTTTCAAACTGAAATCTCATTTTGCTAAACATGCCACGTATATAAAATTTGTCTAAATTTAGTGTAACTGTATAAAAGAACTGAATCTAAGCACACATGGGTTAAATTGGTCATATGTAGGGGGGTAAAAAAAGAAGTAAAGTTAATCGATCAAAAAAAAAAAAAATGTAAGTGGCTCAGGAGTTACTGGTAGGAAATTGAATTTCGGAAAGTCATTCAATTTATATGGCAGATAGCAGAAGGAGTGGATCGATATAACTCATTTACATTTCAGGGATACTCATTTACAATTCAAGTTATAAGAAGTTCTATAGGGTGGCGCATAAGTAACGTTAAGATTTGATCAGTGAAAGATTTGATCAAAGAAAAGTTATGGAAAATGCTTTGGAAAGAGCACGTCAGGTAGAAGCAAACCATGGTCACCATTTGAATAAATGCCAACGTTAAATAAAATCAGAAAGAAAAAAGTTATACATTGAATAAATCTTAACGTTACTTATGCGCCACCCTATATAAAAATTTACGACATTTATTGTGTCTGCCAGCCATCAAGACAGAGGTTGACCGCTGTTTGGTCAAAAAATTCTGGGTATTTTGAAAGCCTCCTTCCGGCAAAGAGATTATAAGTATTTATAATCTCTCGTGTTGCTAGAAAACTTCGACTCTATTATAATTTTTGGCGACTAGATAAAAAATTTAACCTTCAACATTGCCAAAGCAGAATTTTACCCAATTTTAAATACAGGTTTTTTCTTGGTCTAAAATGTATGATTTTTGTACACGTCCGCATATATTCTTCCAATATCACCGACGTTACACACAAAATAATTTATGTTTCAATGTTAGAAAAAACTTATTAACATTGGCCTACATTGATTTTTCATGGCAACACTGCCACTCAATTCCTTCTCGTTTGCTTTTTTTCTACTCGCCGGATTTATAATAACACGCCGAGAGCGAATCGTTTCCTCTAGTTTATCAATATGAGGTGTGATCAAAAAATAACCGTTATTTTCAATTTATTCAAAAAGTATTTATGTATTCATCAATAACTCTCTTGTCCCTTTCAAAGTAATCCCCCTCAGACATAATACACTTATGCCAGCGTTTTTTCCAATCTTCGAAACACGTCTGAAACGCGCTTTTTGGTATCGCCAACAGCTTCTGTTTCGATTTTTCTTTTATCTCCTCAATCGTAGCAGAACGCTTTCCTTTCATCGGTGTCTTCAGTTTTGGGAAGAGGAAAAAGTCAGCGGGGGCCAAGTCCGGTGAATACGGTGGTTGAGGGATGATTGCGGTTTTGTTTCTGGCCAAAAACTCACACACAAGCATCGTTGTGTGAGCTGCGTTATCATGGTGTAAAATCCATGATTGGTTTTTTCCACAATTCTGTGCGTTTCTCACGAATTGCTTCGCGCAAACGGCCCATAACTTCAAGGTAGTATTATTTATTGACCGTACGACCTTGTGGCAAGAATTCATAATGCACCACGTCATTGCAATCAAAGAAAACAGTGAGCAAAACCTTCACATTTGACCGAACTTGATGTGCTTTTTTCGGCCTTGGCTCTTCTGGACGCTTCCTTTGGGATGATTGGCCTTTGGTTTCAATGTCATAGCCATACGCCCATGATTCGTCACCAGTTATGATTTTTTTTGAGGAAATCTAGATCATCGTTGACGACGTTCATCAGCTCCTGACCGATGTCCATGCGACGTTGTTTTTGCTCAAAATTTAGCAATTTTGGAACAATCTTCGCTACCGCACGTTTCATGCCTAAAACATCCGTGAAAATTGCTTGGCATGAGCTGAACGATATGCCAACCTCATCAGCAACCTCTCTAATAGTGATTCGATAGTGATTATCCAAAATCATTTTTTTTTTCACTGCTTCAATGTTTTCATTGCTTATTGACGTACTTGGGCGACCAGGACAAGCATCGTTATTGACATCTTCTCGGCTTTCCTTAAGCCGGTCATACCCCAATAGAACTTGTGTTCTGCTCATAGTAGACTCGCCAAACGCCACAGTCAACATTTCAAATGTTATTGCACATTTAGTTTCATTTTTTCCACAAAACTTAATACAGTTTCTTTGATACATTTTTTTGGAATAGTAAAAAATCAAAGAGCGCACCAAAACACGACTAACCTTTTTATCCGTCAAAAACAAACACAACATAACAGAAAAAATGCGAAAATCGAACATATGTACGTAACTTACGAAATTTAAAAATAACGGTTATTTTATAATCACACCTCGTATAGTCTTTTTGGAAAGACGAAAGCGGGAGAAACACCAGTACAAATAGAAAAATGCATTTCGTTCATAATTATGACTCTTTGAATTTGTATAATTCTTATGTCAATTATTAACGGTAAAAAGTGCTAAACGCTTTTTAAATTCTACAGCGGCAACACTGTTTACTCGTTTCGTTTGTTTATAAATTGTCTTTGCTTGCAAACACACTTTTGTTCAAACATCTCAAACAAATGGCACGAAAAGAGCTGCAGTTATGAATCAAATGTAAAATGCATTGTTATTCTCCCATTCGTTATGATCTTTGTTGAGACCCCCTACTTCTTCTCGCAGACCTCCGACTAGCCCCAGGGGGTCAATTCCCAAGTGACGATAAAGCACACAGCATAGTTATCGTAGCAGAACCATTGAATAGAAAGGTTTTGACGGGACGTTTAAATCGTTTAAATCATTTTACTGCAGTAATTTCTTTCATAAAAAGATGGCTGGGTTCGCAGAAATGGCCCAAATGTGGGCACTGAAATATAAACTTGAAGCCGCCGAGCGCAATATCCTGAAGTCGAATCGGTCTAACGTCAAGGAGGGTCCGCGATTTACCAGATGCGACGATCACAGTTTTTTCCAATGGAAGAAGTATGGGTGGCGTAACTTGAACGTGCGTTGGCAAAAGTTTGGCAAAAAATTAATGTAAATGGCTAAATTTCTGCCGTGAACAGTGATAAAAGCGTGCAGGCTCAAACCAAAGCAAATAATATTCTCTATTAATTTCATAGCTGGAAAGAGAGATAATAATTATTTGAAGAAGTTTTATAAAAAATAAAGTGGTATGCAAGTTGCTACTATAAGAAAGATGTTTTTCGTATTTTATTTTGTAGAGGAACGTTAAGAAAGTGGAATTATTCACTTAAAGGGCAACTCTCATGCAGCCAGGGACTGAAAACAACATCGTTAGTTTTATTATGGCCGATATATGAATTTAAATTGTGAAATCGACAGCACAGCGAGTTTTAAATGAGTTACACACTTGGTTGGATTGGGTTTGCAAATTTAAACCTATTCGAGAAAATTGGACTAATCAAACATAACATCGTTTTCCGTATCTTTTAACATTTCTCAGCAGTCACGTCCACAATTAAAGGTTAATACTATGCTGACTATGCGCACTAAAACTCCATATAAAAACAGGTGGTTTACTTTGAAACAATATTCTTCGTGAGGAAAAGTTTCTTGGTTTCCAACACTGAAACCGCAATAACTTACATTTTCAACGTCATAATATCTGTGGTCACAAGAAGACGACTTAAGTAGAGTTAAGACAAAGTCGAATTAATTCACTATAATTATTGTATTTATTCTGGCGATGTAGTTCGCAAGTTATAACAATTTTTGAAAACGGCGATTTTCAATAAATTACGTAATAATTGTAATAATTGATATAAGTAGGAATACGGTTTTTACTGTTATTGTTTACGTCTTTAAGACACATGTTATCGTTTAAGCGCAATTTCAAAATTTCATATATTTCGGAAATTATTCCAGATTACCATAATAGCGATTTTTTGGAAAAACATTTAATATCTCAAAACGAAAATCTGTACTTAAGTTGTCTCCTCTTGTAAGCACAGATATGTTCAATAATACATTTGCATAATTGTAGAGCCATAATTCTACAATTATGTAAATTTATCTATAGTTACAACAAAAACCGACTTAAAAGGAGTTTGAGTAAAGTCGATTTTATTCGTAATTATTATTGCACGTATTCCAATGCGTATTTATGTTTAATTCTCATTCGATGTAAATAGTTCACAGGCTATAAGAACTTGCAATAACAGCGATTTTTGTTGAATTAAGTAATATATCTAATTATTAATTTTACTATTAACATGTTTCTATCATTATTTTTTATGACACATATTTTCGTCCGCATATTTCGCAAGTTATAACAGATTTATTTGAAAGCTATTTTTTGGAAAACGCTTGATGTCTTAAAACGGCAAATTTGTAGTTAAGTCGTTTTTCTTTGCAAGCGCAGATATTATCGAACACGTTATAACATACAAATATAAGTTATTCTGATGTCAGCGTTGGAATTCAATATAAAAAGCTTGTAATGTCGCCAAATTTTTTAACGAGAAAACGGTATTTCGTAGGATTTTTTCCTCCTAGCTTAAAGGCCGGTACTGTGCTGTCTTTTCGTGATGATCGTGATGATCGTGAAATGTAAAACCAAATGTTTTCACTCGACAGTATTATATTTTATGCGAGGAAAATTTTTCAGGTGGCAACATCAACTGTCTTTTTTGTCAGTTTCCAACACTGAAATCGGAATAACTTAAATTTTTGCCTCATAATACGTTCGATAATATATTTGTCATGTAATTAATGTACCTCATTACTAGTGGCTAACTGCGATCCTCCAGCCAATACAAACAGTATCACAAAGACAGCTCTTATCAAAAAATGAGCGCGCTGTCGTGAGCCATGAGAAAGTGTCTTCTCAGACTTTTTGTATAAGGGAAAATATCTTCCTAGACATGGCTCTATAAGAGAAAAGTGGCTTCCCAAATACGTTTTTATATATCGTAGGAAAAGTGTATTCGTAGGCATGCTTCAATATGAGAAAAGTCTTGGCATTGCAGTGTAAATTTTTTAACACTTTGAACGCCTGTCCCTCTAGATTAAGTTCATTCAAACAATGTATGGGAAACATCATACGGCGTTCCATTTCATAAGTGGTAGCAATTCACAGATGAAAAACAGCACTCACTTTACTGAATTTAACACATTTTTTTTGCAATTTTCACACGTGATTACGTCGCTGATAGCAATGGAAAGAGGGACGAATTGAATAAGACGTTATTCATGATTATTAACAATTATAATTTGATCTTCTACTGTACGTAATAGTTTACAGCAATGTTATTTCTAGTAGCGGGTAGACTGTTTATAGCAGTATTGATTTCCCGCGAATTTTCTCTTCTTACTAGTCGACCGATGGATATCATTATTGTGAGATAACACTATACGAATCAGTGTTGCCACTGTCTGGATAATAATACATAAATGAGAGAATATACAATGACTCGAATTAGGTTAAATATGCACCGTTGTGTTGGATAACTTGTTGTCATTTGAAGGTAATTCCATTACGCCTCTCTTATAGAAATTCTCATCCCTATTGGCAAAAAACTAGGGCAGCCGATTTCCATTTTTGGCAAATTTTTCAAAATTATCAATCCCACCAAACACACAGTAACACCTTTCTGAGGGTTTATCTGGACCTGGCCACACTTGTCCCCGTTCATCGTAATTCGACCATGGAAGTTTTTGTTTGACGTTGTATTAAGTGACTCACTTTTCATCACCAGTCACCATCCGCTTCAGAAAAATATCGATTTCGTTGAGATTCGCACGCATATGGAAATTCCTTCCATTAGGTCTTTTTTAATTTTAATTCGTGCGGCAGCTACACATCTAACCGTTTTTTATATCCAGCCTTATTAAACGGGTTCTAAAGGGGTTTTCTGCAAAATCTATCTCTTCGCCGTTCGAAACAGTGCTTAAATGACGACTAGACATGACGATTACATTTCATTTCATCGACATTTTTGACTATTTGCCTTCTAGAGTGTGATGCCTCTTTGACATCAAAATTACTGAAACGAATTTCAAATTGCATATGATTGGCTATTATAAATAGCCAAAACACCATAAACACTATCAGAATGAAATTTTGAATATAAATCCGAGAGTAAGTAGATAACATTATATATCTTGCATAGAAGGCAGCGAAATCGACGGAATAACACTGCTAATTTCGCTTAATTTTTTTACATTTTCCCACGCATTACAATTAAGTGCAGGAAAATAAAATTAATTTTCGCAAAATTGGTTAATTTGTATGGGCGGTTCCCGAATGACCATGGTAATATAGTCCACTCTCCTTCCTTAGGATTCAGTTTATCAACGGTATGAAGTTTGTCAAATTTGGTTAAACTCACCGCAACTGCTTAAAATATATGAAACTAAGAGTGCTTTCTTACTTAGTCCATTTTTCTTAACTTTTGCTAGCCACTATAATACAATCTGGGTTACTGCAGTCTTCAAAGTGGGATGACAAAGGCGCGCTTTTTCATCGCAGGGCTCCATCATACGAGACACTGAAAGGAGGAAGACCTGAATTGATAAATCGCAAAGTTATGAGGTCCCATCATGATAACGTTAGACCTGACGTGAAATCGGGGAAAATATTTTATTCGTGATGGGAGTCTATAAAAATCCACCTTCGGTACCAGAAGTTCGATTTCCTCAAACGTTACCTAGAAATTCAGGTCACTGCATTTTACATGTTACGCCTTACAAGGAAAATTTTAATTTCAGAATATCAGCAAATTTGTATGGTAGGCACCAGACGTGAAGTGACAACAAACCCTTAATGTGCAACAAATTTGATTAAAATTAGTGTAACTTAATTGAATTAATTAAATCGGTCGTTTGTATGGGAAGTACCACAAGCAGCATAGTTTGCCCATCTTTTTTGTTTCAAATATTGCTAAGAATTATAAATCAAAACTTTACACAAAATTCTAGCGGAAAATTGGTAAATTTGTGTGAGAGATACCAGAACCTGGGAAGGTCTTTCTAGTGGCAACACTGTTTGACCGCAACTCTCACTTCCGCTCTCATTCTCTCACTCTATCTCTTTCTCTATAGATATATATGCATGCAATTGTGATTGAATTTTTGATTTTGCCAGAGTTTGCTACTTTTCATTTAAGAACCTGGTACTAAAGTTCCAAGTAAACAAAAGAAAAACCGGTGAATCGACGCCGTCGGCCTATATTGCCATAGGCGACGTAAAGCCTGTTTTATTGACATCGTCTAGAAATACACGTCGAGTTTTGTGGCTGAAATCGACTTGAAATACCGCCGACTATTTGCAAACTTGCAATTTTTTACTTCCTCACTTCATAGAAAATTTTAGAAGGATAATAAACCAGTACAGAAATTTCAATCAGGCGAACTGACTTGCATACTCGTATATGTACGAGTATCTTCGCCCGATGTTCAGGAAAAAGTTTGCGTGGTGCCAGAAAAGGCGAGAAAAATCGCTAAGTTCTTGTAAAAAAATGATTTCAATTCAAAGAAATCTTTGGTTTAGAAATTATGGAAGAACTACTGATTTTTTTTATTGAAAATCAGCTGACAGTTTTAATTTTCGTGCCTATAAATAAAAGCCTTTTGCATCAGTAAGAACGCAAATGATTCTAAGTTTATTCCAAATTAACAACGGTAGTATTCTAGGCAATCAGAGAGATAGAGAGGCATCTACGACAATAATTTTATATAGTTTATTAGGATAAAAAGTAAATTGAAATTGAAAATTTGTGTACGAGTATTGATAACTGGAAAACGAGTATTTTAAGCGTATTTTGATATGAAATATTTTTGATGCGGCATATTTTTGATACGGAAATTTTTCATATTGATAACTGGAAAATGGGTGTTTTAAGCGTTTTTTTTGATGCGGAAATTTTTCATATTGACTGGAAAACGAAAGTTTTAAGCATATATTGAGGGTTTGCAACATAAACATATGTTTTTATAACAAACTATTTTCGAGTTGAGCCCCACAAAAACGCCCAAAATAAAAAAAAAAAAAA
>JAHXMU010000146.1:572341-583786 GCA_019455685.1 Philornis downsi | reverse complement strand
CTGGTGGGGCAATTGGCAAAACTTCCCTTTGACTTGATTTCCTCTATCACTTTACTCTGTTGGGGTGCAAACGAACGAAGGGTTTCGATAAAGATACGGAATTGTTCATCGGACATTTGACCTGTAGCCATGATTGAAGAGGTGACTAAAGAACTCTGCCACCGACCGAAAGACCAGCAAACCGGCTGGTATACACTCTGAAGGTATACTAAATGTTGGCAATTGGTGTTGAAAAACATTTAAATTGTTTACGTTGTGAAATTGTGAAAAACACCAACCAAACGAAACAAGTGATGATGACTCATTTTGCTTGGACAATAAGCAGCAACAGAAACTACTAATACAGTTTCACAGAGAAGAGACTAAAGAGTGCCAAAGTAAAAAATACGTGGCCAAAAGAAAAACCACAGAGAACAATTAGATACAGAGGCTGCGATTTTCTCTGAAGTGAGAAATGAAATACTTGAGCGGCCGGAAAGCAAGCTAATACTTCTCTCTTGTCTGTTCTGGTTAAATATTTCGATAATTTATCATACTTTTATAGATTATAGTAGTTTAATTACTACCGTACGTAACCGATTGCATTTGGTATTCTTCTCTGGCTGGCTGTCTGCTACTCTTCTCTGTGAATATACTTAATTTAGCAACTCGTATTCGAAGAGAAATTATGTGTTGGCGATGCTCTTCAAATTAACACTGTTATTACTTTACGTAGCCCATAGTTGACACAGTGTCTGGATTCAAAAACGAATTTTTTTGGGTATAGTTAATTGCAGATAAATGATTCTAATGCCGAATTCACCCTAATGGATTTGAACTCGGTATTTTAGAATTATTCTTAATGACTTAATGACAATATTGTTAATGAACATTGTTAGAAACAGTGCAGAAATTGCAATAAGTTGAAATAACTTCTACATACTCTAACCTAACGTGCATGTGTGTCGGACGTAATAAATGGTTACACCGAAAAAACTACGTAGTTGATGTTAACTAAAAGGTCAAATATACCTTAGATAAAATACTTCTAACTAACGCATAGCTGATGCGAATTAACTGATATTTACTAAAATAAGCAATTTAACTGAGAGCGTAGCAAATATTGACGATTCCATACAATTGGAGTAAAACAAGCATTTAGTAGTAGTAACTAGCAATAAATAAATAAATATACATTGATGATTGTTATTACACATTAGAACTGTTAAAGAAAATAGCAAGTAATTATTTTAAACTAATACGAAATGTTGTGATCTTCAGGAACATTTGATCGAGGATTTGAAATACATAACTATAAGTAGCGGACAGAACCTAACCGTTGCTTAGTGATAGCACAGTAAGTTTTCTGCAAATTACTTTGACTATAAATTATAGAGGTTAAATTACTATAGAGAAATCATCTCTCTGCGGGATCCAAACTACAAAATGTTCGCCAGTATGCTCAATCAGATTTTTCTGGTCTGATAGAGATTTATAGCAGTTTGGTTGAAGTCCATGCTATTTACCGTTTATAAGGCATATGAAATCAATAGCAATGATGTCTATAATAAAGCGCGCTTTCAGGCGAAATATCAATATTCCCTTTAAATATTGAGTGAGCTGAGTGAGTTCGTTTCTGTATTTTGTCCTCTCTCGCTCTTTTTCCCAATGTGGAACCTTAATATTCTAGCTTTTTTAACGTTATATGTAATGACATTCATGCATTACTGATGAACTTACTATAATCTGCAAAAATAGTAACCAAAATACGAGTATGTAAAGTTATGGAGTTATTGTGCAAAGAGAGTAACGAAGGGAGTAAGATCAACTTACTCTCTTGGCTCTATAATCATCCCTACTTTGTTTTGGGAGAAAAATAATTTGTCTGTACGTTTACATCAAAAACAAAATTAGCATTTGTAGGGGAAAAAATTAAGCTCATCCTATAGATACGTAAAAAGTTAAAAATTGGTGTTTCTAAAAAAAAAAAAGACGTAAAAAGTTCAAAATAATTGCTAAAACGTAAAACTGTCTATTACACGTAAACGAAGCATTCAGCCATCAAAATAAACTAATTTTAGAATAAAAGCATAACCTTTGTGCAATATAAGCTTAGAATTTAAGAAAAAAATCATTTTAATAAAAAATAGCTAACATACTATACAACTTTTTATATAACGGGGCAATCGAAGAAATAACTTAATTTTTTATATCTGATAGCAACTTTTACCACGCAGTATCTCTAGCATAGATTTACAAATTTTAAGAAAAAACGCAATTAAATAAAAAATCGCTAAGATGTTAGGAAACGCACCGTCTAATTGTGCAAAGAATTTCGTTTTTATAAGTTTCTAAGTGATCTCGATTAACTGATCTTATTTGTAAATTATACATTTATTTATATTTTAAAGCTTTTATTATTTTTGAGATTTTGCATTATAGGATAAACAATTTAAAGAGGAGCAGAATTTAACTTTACGATTGTATGCTTATTTTCCATTCATACTATTCTATTTATTGAGATGTTTGTACTTTATAAGTGTTCTAATGTAGCGACGTTTTGATTTATTTCATTATTATGTCATTATTTCGTTTTATTTTAGCTATTTTCTATTTTGCAATTTCTTTTTTTTTTAATATTTTTCGTTTTTTGTGCTCCTTCTTTTTATTAAGAAAATGTTGTACATTCTTAAGGATTTTATCGATTTTTTTAAATGATTTCACATGGATATCGGTTGGATAAATAAAAACTTTAAAACCTTAACGATAAAGAGATTCTCGAAATATCAATTTTAATAATATTTAAACGAAAGTTTTATTTAGGTGAGATCTATTAGTATTCTTTGATACATATGACATATATATATACACTGCCGCTCAATTGAATAGCGAAGTTGTGCGCCGTTTGCGCGAAGCAATTCGTCAAAAACGCACAGAATTGTGGAAAACCCAATCATGGATTTTGCATCATGATACTGGTGGTTACACACATTGAAGCTTGTGAGCGAGTTTTTGGCCAAGAACAAACACCATATTCATCGCACTTGGCCCCCGCTGACTTTTTCCTCTTCCCAAAACTGAAGACACCGATGAAAGGAAGGCGTTTAGAAATTGATGAATAAATAAATACTTTTTTGAAAAAATTAAAAATAACGTTATATTTTGATCACATCTCGTATGCTTCAAATTCACACGACTCTGCTGCCAAAATCAAGGAAACCACCGATAGACAATCTCTGTGAGGAACGTCGCCTTAATTTTTGTCGTTCGACTATGACGTGGAGTAGACAGTGGAATAGAATTGTATTTTCCGACGAAAAAAAAAACATTAATTTAGAAGGTCCTGATAGATATAATTACTACTTCCACGATCTTCGAAAAGAGGAACACCTACTCAATCGATTACACAGCCGGGAAGATGGAGTTATGGTATGCGGTGCAATCTCTTATTATGGCACAATAGAGCTCCAGTTTCTTTTTGCAAAAATGAATGCGACTTCCTACAAAGCCGTGGTGGAAAAAGCTTTTCCTGAAGTTAAAGATGTTTTCAGAGACTTGGAATGGAAATTCCAACATGACAACGGACCAATCCACACAGCAGGAGTCGTCAAATCATGAATTGAAAGCCAAAATGTTAAGGTTATGAACTGGTCGCCCTGCTCTCCAGACTTAAATATTATTGAAAACGTCTCGGGGATGGTTAGTACGCAAAGTGTACGAATCGGGCAAGCAAAAAGTGAACTCATTAATGGAATTAAACAGACCTGATCGTGTACTCGTATTTCGTTGGAAAAGAATATATGAATGTATTCTCAACCAGGGTGGAAGCATTCACTACTAAACTTTACTTAAAATACTTATTTTTAAATTAGATGTAAACACACAATAATGCCTTTAATAATGCCTAATCTAATTTTTGTAAGGAGGGCTATTCAAATGAACCAAAAATTTAAATTGAATTTCTCACTTTTTTTTGTGTAATGTGTCTTTTTTCATTAAAATAAAAGAAAATTTATGTTATAGAATTACAGGAAATATGTGATATATGATTTATAAAAGCACAACCAGTTTGTTATAATTACTACTTTGGGGAAAAATCGAGCTTAGGAAATATTTAAAGGGGTATTATTCAAGTGAGCGGCACTGTATGACAGTTGCATTGTACTTCCTATAGTTACTCGCACTCACTACACTGACTAATGCTGCGACTACAAATATAATTGCCGAGGCTTTCGCAGTCGTTAGTTGTTTTTCGTGCCACTACCACTACTGGCTACTTCGAGCTATGAAGTTGGCATGCATTAAAGACTGTACATTTTGCGTGTGTGCTGTTTCTTTTCATTTATTTTCAATCAATTTCATAGTCTTAGCTATTATAATAAAATAATTTAGTAATTTTAAGCTCTGACTAGGCCATTGTACTAAGTCAGTCATGATGTATTCTTTGTATACGAGCTGTATATTTGTATACCCGAAATATATTTGTATATTTGAAAATAAACTAAACAAATTTTCTTTTCTACATCAAAAGCTTTTTTTCAAAATGTCTGGTAAAGTATTTTAGTTAGGTAATCTTGGAAAATATTTTAGCCAATGACAAGAAATGTCTACATGAAAAGGATACATTTATATAGAATATATCTTCCAAGTCACTTTTGTAAATGCAAGAAAAGAAAATTTTTATAGGAAATTTTTATAAATTGTCAATTTCCACATAGAAAAGTATCATGAAAAATATTTTTCATATAGAATGGTTTCAGATAGAAAATTGTCATTGAATATAGTTTTCATGCAAAAAAGTGTCATGAAGACCAGTTTCCATGTAAAAAAGTGTCATGGGAGACAGTTTTAATATAGAATTGATACTTTTCTATATAAAAAGGACACTTTTCGTATAGAAAGACTTCATGAAAGGAAAGTTTCATGAAAAACACTTTTCTCAGAGGGAGGTTTCATGAAAGATACTTTTCATATACAAGAGCTTCATGAAAACATTTTTCATGTAGAAAAGTTTCATGAAAGACATATTTCATAGAGAAAAGTGGAAAACACTTTTTTTGCGTAGAGAAAAGTTCCATGAAAGACAATTTTCATATTGGAAGGTTTCATGAAAGACGCTCTCTATAAAGGTTTCGTGAAGAACACTTTTCATATAGAAAGGTTTCATTTCATAGAGAAATGTTTTGTGAACAACACTTTTTATATAGACAACTTTCAGAAAGACAATTGAAGAAAAGTATATTTAAAGCCACTTTTCATGCGCAAAAGTGCATGGATGACAGTATTATTGAAAGCACTTTTCATGAATAAAAGTGCCATTAAAGGCAATTTGCTTATTAAAATATACAACAGGGTGGCGCATTAATTGCGCTACAATAAGAAATTCAAATAACTTTTCTTTTAATCAATGTATTTTATTTATTTCTTTTTTAAAGTATATAACATTTAATTTTATTTTATATATGTAAATAATTGGTTTTGAAGGTGAAAGACCGTGAATGACCTCCATGCTCATTCCCTCATATGCGACACCTGATCAGAAAATTATTCATTGCGACCGGAAGGGTTGCAGTCGGGATCGAATCAATTATTGTTGTAATGGATTGCTTCAATGTAGTCAAATTCCTTGGTTTCGTTTTCTACACCACTTTCTTGAAATAACTCCATACAAAAGTCTAATGCAGTCAGGCCAGGTGATCTTGGAGGCCAGCGGAAAGTGGAGATTAATTTGTTTGGGAGTTTTCGTTAGAGTTCTGTCATAACCAGTTTAGATATGTGTGTAGCTGCTCTATCTTGCTGGAAGCAAATACTATTGAAACGGATACGTCTTCGGTACAGTTTTGGGTAAAAAAACTCCTTTAACACCTTTAAATAGCGCTCCCATTACCAGTTACTCTGTATTAGGGCACTTCTTCGTATGAAAAGTGTATCTCGGGACACTTCTTCATGTGACTCCATAAAACTATTCTGCATATGAGAAATGCCTCCCACGGCATTACTTTTATGGAAAATAATTATTAATATCTTCCGCGATGCTTCCTCTTGTGTTTAAACTTTTCTTAAAATATTATCACTGTCGGCCGGATTTGCTCTGGTATTCTTTCCGCAGCAGTGGTCCATCCCTTCGACTGTTAAGAAAAAAAAAAAATAATTTAGATAGAGAACGTGTCTACATTATATTTTCTTTACCACTCAAAAATTGTTCAGCGGTTTTATTTGATATTTATTTTTATATGAGAATTTTAAAACCACAGTAAAGTTCATTTACAATTCCACCAGTAGTTTGGTAGCAACAAAGTAGTTGCGAGTAATTATAATAGTTAATTTAACTTATTATAAATCAACTACGAATTACTACAACTACTTTTTTCGGTGCAAATTTTTGTAAAAATGCAATATAAAAAATAGCAACTTTCTGTGACATACTTGGCTTAGAAATTGTGGGAGGACCACTGATTTTTGATACCCTCAGAGGGGTGACAATTTTCAATCTTCATATATATAATTCTACTGTACGGGCGTTGTCAGTAAACTCCTCCTAAACGGCTGGACCGCTTTGCATAAATTTTTGTATATGCGTCTAGGTGGTGCCCGGGATGGTTTAGATTCACAATTCGGTCCAATTGAACAAAGGGGCGTGGTACCTCCCATACAAACAAAAAATTAAAAATTAATTATTTCTGCTCCTGCTTACGGTATTTGAACAAAATTTGGTGCGTAGGTTTGGTGTACATATCTTAAGTGCTACTGCAAATATGGGCGGGATTGGACAATGGGGCGTGGTACCTCCCATACAAACCACAAATTAAAAAGCAATTATTTCTGCTCCTGCTGAAATTTGAAAGCAAAGCAACGTTTGCCGGGTCGACTAGTTTTCAATATAATCCATTTTCATCCGCAAAACTAAATTTTCCAAATGCCTGATGCGTGCTTAATTATAAACGATTTAGTGCGCTTGAGTGACAGATATGAATCCAGGAGTAAATGGAGCAAATTGGGTAAATTGCATGAAAGTTATCCGAGAGGGCGTAGTTATACTGCAAATTTGTTCTCCAAATTGACAATAATATACCTATACACAATTGCTGTCTACAAATTACCGACTACCGAGTGCAGAAATTGAAAATAAACAAATTGTAAAATTTGTAAAATTACATTTTGTTTGTAAGGTAGGAGCAGTTTAAATTTTTTTGGATGAACTTCATTTTTACCAATTTTCTGCCAATTTATTCAATGGATCGAGCTGAATTTTTCTATGTCTCTTACGAACCATAGTTTCTTGTGATTAGTAGGTATATGTATTTCAGCAAAATGACCTCATTTTTTGCATAACATCAAAAATTCCTTTAAATAAATGAAAATGTTTAAAACATCTTGGTCTAATCTAATTACATTTTTTGCTTGATATAAATGCTCTACTGCACCAAATTGGGGATAGTACCGATATCAACGCCTGGGGTGAGTCACTCATTGAGTTTATTGTAACCACTGACCTAACAATTTGTAATAGGGGCGATGAACCCACATTCATCACTAGAAATAGGCAAGAGGTGCTTGATTATACCCTTGTTTCTGAGGAACCAGCTGATGGGATTGGAGAATGAAAAGTTATGGATAATCATAGCTTTTCAGATCACCGTTATATCAGTTTTTGTCTGAGTAGACTGGAAAGGGTTCAAAGGACTGTTTTTCTACTGAATTTGAGGAAAGCAAATATATACAATTATAGGGAGGCATTTAACAGGAACTTTTCAAGGATACCTGACATTAATGCCCAAAACATCGAAAGCATCGAGCGATCTGTGAGACAGGCCACAAAGGCTCTGAATGAATCGCTGCAGACCTCATGCCCCAGGGGTAGGGCCACGGGTTAGCAACGACCGCGATGGTGGTCGCTGGAACTTGTAGATCTCAGGAAATGCTGTAGGAAGTTCTTCAACAGGGCCAAGTTCACAAGAGCTTTACAGAAATGGAACAACTACAAAGTGAAACCTAAGGAATATAAGAGTGCACTGAGGAAGGCTAAGAATAAGTCCTGGAGTGAATTCTGCAACAAAGTTGCAGACACTTTCAAGGCCGCAAGGCTAAGGAAAATACTGGCCTCCACACTGTGCACGGTAGGATATTTTAGAAGACCGCAGGGTGATTGGACAACATCCAGTGGAGAATCATTGGAGTTGCTCTAAGATACCCATTTTCCTGGTAATTCCCGAAACGAAACCGTCACGAACAACACTGCGTCAAATCAACCGTCGGCTGTTGCCAGGGAAATCGTAACCAAACCCAGAATAGCGTACACAATTAGAAGCTTTCAACTCTTCAAGTCACCCGGACCGGACATAATTTCGCCGGATGAACTACAAGCGGTGGCTGATACGCTGATTCCGCTTGAGTAGCTCTATATCGGCTGTATCGACCTAACATATGCCCCTGCTATGTGTAGGGAGACCAAGGTGGTTTTTATTCCCAAAGCCTGGAAAACCTGCTATACGGGACCAAAAGCTTTCAGACCTATCAGCCTGTCATCGTTTCTCCTCAAAACACTGGAGAGACTCATTGATAGCTACCTTAGGACGAGCATAGACCGGATGTCGAATGAACAACATACTTACTGCAAGGATAGGTCCACTGAGACTGCCCTGCATGGTTTGGTCGGATTTATTGAAGCCCTGAATTGGCGCAGATCTCTTAACGAGATGGTTCAGCATTTCAGTATTCACCTTATGTGGGTGCCTGGCCACAGGGACATACCAGGGAATTGCAGAGCAGACGAATTAGCAAGACTAGGGGCAACCTTATAGATTTCAACCGAGTTGGAGTCCGTAGACATGCCATTTTTAGTTGCAAATGGTAGGTGGGAGTCTGCCCGAGCCTGTAATCAATCCAAACAGATGTGGTCTCGTCTAGATCTGAAGCGTTCACACACACTGTTGTCGCTATCAAGAGCCAACGTTTCATTACGTGTATTCCTCATGACAAGACACTGTCTGATTTGAAGACATGCAGTGAGATTGAGGGTTGCGACTAATGACTTCTGCAGGAGCTGTGGAGATCAACAGGAGGAGAAGTCAATAGAACATCTTCTCTGCAATTGCCCTGCCCTGGCGAACAGTCGGGGATCAATACTGAGCTCTTATTTCTTTAGGGACCCAGGAAATCTGCATGATATGGATATTGTCCGAATTAAGAGTTTCTTGAGGCATTTAGGATGGTTCAACGGGGGAAACTAGGGACATCCATATCTCTAGTTTCCGTGATATCACAATGGACTACACAGTTTAAGTGAGTCTGTCTATTCAGACTGCTACACTGACCTAACCTAACCCATATTTTCATATATTCTCCATTTTGTCCTCAACGGAAATGCAGTAATAACATTTTCGTATCATCCATGAGATCCGAAATTATTCGCATATTTACATATTCATTCCAAACTACACAAAACCAACAAACTTTTGATTATTCGTAGTTTTCTATAAAATACAATACTTGATTTTACTCAAGGTTCATTCCTTGAGTAAAATCAAATATTTTATTGTACTACGCATAATTTTGTACTACGCATAATTTTGGACACACTTTAGTTGTTGTCACCCTGTTTATAATTTGCGGTGTCTCAAATGTGGTGTCTTAGATGAAGAAGTTGGTACAAAAGGACTAACAGACATAGTATATCTCTCATCTCATGGCGGTTGATGTAACGATTCGTTTAATCACCATATCTAATGCACCATGTAGGCACACAAGATGGTATTGGGAATAATAGTGTTAATAACTCACTGAGAGCATATATTTATTATGCTCATTGAGAACATAATATTTATTATCGCAATTCGTTGGAGTGTTCATTTGGAAAATTGGAAAAAAATTAAAACCCATATCCAACTACTGATAAAATTGTAATGAAATTAGCTCAGCCCGTGTGCGAAGTAGTCTATGACTACAGAAACCATAAATTCTCGGAATTGATTAATGCCCAACCAGACATAATGAGTAATTTATACTCATGCTATAAGAGATTGCAGCTCTCTTATAATGAAATAAAAAAAAAAAAACAGTTGCTGTAAATAACAGAAATTTCAGAAAATTTCGCAATATTGTTAAATTAATTACCCTGGAGAAAATTATCGTTAATTTGAAGGCCGTAAGAAAAACTTGAAAATTTTGAAGCACTTTAAATCACTAAAAATGTTCACTTACAATTTCCAAATTAAAAGTTGAACATGAGTTATATTTTAGTTGGCCTAGATCGGTCCACACCGAAGGATACGAAGGAGTTCTGCTGGAAGCGTTAGTACATAATGTAACTGTATGTGCAAGTGCCGAATATAACGAATTTCCCATGAAAAGTAAGGCTTTTAGCAGCGATGAAATCAAGCTTGACAACTCATTTTTATCAGGGCCGTATCAAATAATGGACCGATAGAGTCTCTCCGAAATATGGTTCATTCTTGATCCAACCAAGTCATATTAGGCAAATACGAGTATAAATAAATTTGGGCAGTAGATAGGAAATGATAGTTCTGTGACAAAAGGAAGCCAACCCCATTAAAATTTGAGCAAAAGCGGCTAAAATCGTCAACTAAACGCGTTTTTGTATGGAAAAGGTAATTAAAGTGGGGTAAAAGCATTTAATGTGTTCAAATAAAATAATGCTGGGGATCAAAAGTAATTAATTGTGTTAAGTTGTTCAGCTAAGAAAATGCTGAGAATCAAAAGCAATAAAAATTCAATTAAGATTGTTCACCCAACAAAATGTCGTGTTTCCAAAGCGAAACGTTTATGTCGAAAATATAGAATATCGGAAGGGTAAACTAAATTTCTTTGCCCAAAATATTGTATATCTACATATTGACATTTGTTATCATTTATCATTGTTATCGTCATAGATGATGATTGATGAAAACACAATAAAAATATTAATGTTAACACTTCAACCTCTTCCAAAGAGTCAACTGATAATCATTCTCTTTTAATGTTGCTCTTGCGGCAGTAATTGTTCTCTTACGAATTTCACAAGTTGTGAAATATAACTCATCGCGTCAACCGCAATAGCCGGTTGCCGGCTATAAAAAGCGAGAGCCAACCAAAAGCAAACCAGTCTACGGCGTAAACTCTTAAGCGCAACGACCAATGTAAAGTTGAAAAATCAACGGTGAAAAAGTTGTATCTAAAATTAACATTCGCCAGCGTCACAAAGTGGCTTTGTTAGCAACAACAACCGTTTCCATATCACACAGTAACAACAACAACATCAGCAACAAATAACAACAACAAACAAGATGGCTCAAATGGTTCAAATGACTACCGAACAATTGCAACAACTCATCGAGGCTGTCCGAGCAACGGCTGCCAGTGGTGCTGCTACCGCTACCGCTGGCGCTGTAACCAAATCCAAGGGCAGTTTCAGTAATTGCAGTTCACGCTTCGGTGGCCAAAGAGATCATGAAGCAGTCGAAGAATTCA
>JAHXMU010000146.1:505427-547341 GCA_019455685.1 Philornis downsi | reverse complement strand
CATTTGATAGGCATCATTTCTTCTAAAATCTTTGAAATTCGGGGAATTGATTTGCTTTCGCTGGATTTTATACCTCGATTTCTGAGATATTGTGAATTTAAGAGATTTTGTCGATTTTTGCTATTTGAAAAAGTGTTACCATGTTAAAGCTGCTGCTTTTCCTTATTAGCCAGAAACAGGTGGTTCTCGTGCTTGGGGCCTCGTTTATTGAGATTATTTAGAATTTATTTATTTAGAATTTTGAGAATTTTTGATTATTTTCGAAAACTTGTCATTTTCACTAAGGACGCTCCATTTTCCTGATATGAACAACATTTGTATTTTTACGATCTTTTGGATTTCAGTTATATGAAGAAAATTAGTAGTGTGTCGAAGACAATTGGTGAAAACTGGCATTGCCTTGGAACTAGCAAATCATAGCCCGAAAACAAAGAAAATTTCCTTGCAAACCATTAATGGGACATGGGAAATTATCTCATATTTGGTGAACTTACATGCATTCTATTTTTAGACTCATTCTACGGAACCTAAAGTTTACGACGATTCCGAATGTCACAGTTTGAGAAGCAGTTACTAGACTAGTCAATTATACGACTGCTCAAAGTTTTCTTCAGAAGCATCGAAATGACCGCCGCTATATGCTGAATTGAACTTACGATCATGCGAACGATAGTCGCACATACTAATCATCGCACCTCTTTCGATTGTATATGTATTATATACGAGTATATCTGTTTATTTTAGCGATTTGTTTATTAGTTGATTTATTGGTTTTTTCACACCATGAGGTAGAATGCGACTTTTGTCCAAACCCTTCGAAACCCAAGAAATTTGTCACACCCACAATTCGACATTTTATTTTCCGAGACATTGACATGTGTATTTGGAAAAAGTGGTACTATGTTAAAGTTAAAGGCAGTTCGTTGAAATAGTGAAGATCGTTTAGCCACTTCCTGAATATATTTTTACGCCTTACTACAGGGTACCACTTTTGTTAAACTTGAAAAAATCGTTATTTCATACAGATGCTCTATTATATTGAATATGGATACATTGGAGTTTAGGCGATTTTTTTAATTATACGCATTTGAAAAAATTGTCACTACATTACGAACAATTGATAAACAAGATTTGAAGTTGAAAATTGGTTACTTTTGCAGTTACTACTTTTCTTTCAATCACTACTACTATGACTTGATTTATCAGATTAAGGGATTTAATAAATCAGCACTGGGTTGAATGCCGTTGGTAAAATATATTGTTTGTGGGGCCAAAATTTAGTTATCTTTGCGATTAAACGTTGCGTTCTCGAGTACTT
Organism: Philornis downsi; assembly: GCA_019455685.1. Lineage (NCBI taxonomy): Eukaryota > Metazoa > Arthropoda > Insecta > Diptera > Muscidae > Philornis > Philornis downsi. Next base: position 546,023 of record JAHXMU010000146.1, on the reverse strand, counting down.
GGAATTTTTGTATTTTAGCGATCTTCCATTCGGTTAATTTTCGTATATTTTTTACAACTTAGAATGGGTGCGGCTTTTCAAAAAAAAGCTTTCGAAGCGTGAGAAGTGGATAATTTCAGCAATTCCCCCCTTTACTTTCCGAGATGTTGGTATGCGTGTATTTTAGCAAATTTAGCCATCTAGACATTTTTGCATATTACTGATTTTATAATAGAACAACTTTTTAAAGGTTTCTTTAGTCCCTAAAATTTGATCTCTCTTTGATCTCTTTGATTTGAAATATACAGTTTTAAAATATGGGGAATAAGTTGTTTTTATGACTTACCAGCAAGGCGACCAAATATGGTACTTCGAGCCGTATCTGGAAAAGTAAGTATCATAATATCATAAATATCATGGAAATATTATGAAATAGTGATAGTAATATATAATGAAAGGGTAATAACATTAAGAGAGACAAAGATGAAAAGAGTAAATTTAATATTCGAAAGAAGACTCAGTGGAAACTCTTAACTAATTTCTAAAATTCAATATATTTTATTCGAGGCCTAACCCCATTTTTAAATCATGCTCTAAATTTATGCTATTTAAAAGTAATTTTAATGCATATGTAATTTGAAGTTACCATTTTTAATTGTAATTTAAAACAAAACAAAATTTAAACCACAATCGAAAATGCTATCATGGGACCTAAAGTATCTCAACTATCATCGGATATCGCAGGAAGCCCTTTATGCAGCGTTGGATGACCACCTAAATGTAAGTATGAATCAAATCAAAAATGTATATTTATATATATATAAAGAAAATCAACAAAAACAAAAAAAAAAAGAGAAAATATATGCAATATATTTATGTTACAATTAAGAGAGCAATAATTGAATTGCATGATAGTTCTCAAGACCACCTTCAGTGGATGAGCATTTGAATGGTTATCCATTCTTCTTATCATTCATTGTTACAATTTTTATTATTAATCATTAATAGGTTTTGGTCTGGTCATTGTCTGATTTCTACTTTCTTTTTTTTTTTTTTTTTGGTGTATTAAATGGAAGGAGAACTTGCCAAAAAAATTAATGTGAAATTTCAAAGTGAAGGATACGTGAAGGAAATTTATTAGTGGGGGTTATTCGAAACAGTACCGATCTGCGAAAACCCAAATGATAGGAGGGTACAGATACCCAGAATTTACAAACATCTAACTCTATCGGTTTACATGAATACGTATCCGCATAATTAAGTCAATTTCTACCTTTATTAAAGGCCATTAAACCGCGCATCATTTCTTTTTTTATATCTGATAAAAGAAATTTATAGTTATGGGAACTAAGAGCCCCGCCCACTTTTCAATATCTGACTAGCTTGCTGAGCACGCGCGTATCGTTCGATGTTACTATACTAATAGGAAAAAGAAAAGGTTTTATTTTTAGATCTAACATCTGGATTTTTGCATTTTTTGTTCTTGATAGACAGCCTATCTGCAAAAACCATACAATTTCAACATCAAAATTACCATCATTATATTATAACTCCCATGTAAGGATTGAACCGCTGCTCTAAAGAGACTTCAGTATTTTTGCAATAATTTTACGACTCATTCAGATGAAGGTGTAAAAACGACCAAAGTCGATTTATGATATGTGAGGAGATGTTTTTGATATGCCTACTTATCTGGCGATCAGTTAGTACGCTATCCTATACACTATTGCCTACAAGTGGCGTAATCGGTCCAGTAAGAAAAATCACTCCCGCACATGAATTGAACCCGAAAATTACCAGCACAGCAGGGAAGTACAATGTAAATTTTCAGTATTTTTGCAACAATTTCACTACAAATTAGATTGTAAAAAGTATATCGACAGATGCAGAAAAGGACCATACACTTTGTTTTGGGAGCGCACTAATTATGGGCATGTTTAAGAGAACAGCGCGTTTTTGACACACCCACTTGATTCACAATGAGTCGGTGGTTCAAACTAATATGGTAGCAAAAAAAAATTGCTAATACAATGAAATCCACTTCTACAAAAATAGACAATTTCGGAATGTTTGTAACATTTTTGCCATTTCACATGTTAAATGAAAAAAAATGGGGTTATCCATTTTTCGGTCTCAACAATAAAATTAAATAAAACACAAATAAAGTTATGATTTCGGTGACATTTTTATTTCATTATAATGCTTTGATATTGTCCACATATGCGAAATACAATGCCATTTAAATGCCTGCCTCTGAATTGGTTGCAACAGCAGATGCTTTTGAGGTTTCTCCAGCGTCATTTTCGAAAAAATATGGCCAAATGATACCTCCAGACCATAATGCTCACCAAACAGTCACCTTTTCCAGATGCGATAGCTTTTCCACAATTACTTCTGGGTTCTCCAAGCCCTGTATCCGACAATTTTGCTTGTTGACATAACCACCGAGTAAGAAATGAGTTTCATCGCTGAAAAAATGTTGTTCGATTGAAAGTGCACGTTTGAATCGTCACTTTTGTAGCAAGTTTCAAATATTTGTACGCGTTACTCGGTTATTAAACGATTCACACATTTCACTAAGTAAATAACATTTCAGTTGACAGCTATTTAACAGCTGACAGCCTTGCCAGACCGGCGATTTTGAAACCACTAAATGAATAATAATGAATATGCTGGTAATTATGCAGGAAGAAAATGCCCGTTATTCCAGAGCAAGATTCAGTCCCCGTATTATATGAGCAAGTTTGTCCTACTGGCCTACTTGTGACATCTGCAGCCCATAGAAAAAGAAGAGAATAACGTACAGACTGATAGCAAATTTACCTTTTTTCTCCACTAAATTCAGTTTTTTTCAACCTTTTTAGCGGACAAAAAATGAATTTGGCTTTAAGAATTGTTTCATAAATCTTTTAGTTTTTTTTCTAATTTTTCTGAAAATTTCTACTGTAATAATCAATTTAAAGGAAAACGATGTGACTACAAAAAACCTGGCGGCGTTGAAGAAAAAGCTCCGCAAACAAATTGAAGAATTTCAGAATCCTAGTTTTCGAGCTACTGCATACAAAAGTAGGTTCAATTCCTTTTTATTTTGCTGTGAAATGGCTTGAAGAAATGTTTACGAAGTGGAAAAGTCATTCAGACGAAAACTTGAAACATTGAAATTATTGTGTTGGGAAAATTAACATTCCAATGTCTTCATACGATCTATAAACGATTTTTGTTATTAAACAAAGATGTAAAAGACTGGGTTTAGCACCTCAAGAATGGTGGTAAATCTAATTAATACAGAAAATCTAATGAAATAAGCGGGGTTTTTTTTACACTTGTTGCACTCGGGCCTTCTCTATTAAGCAATGATAAATAGAAATTCATACATTTAGTAATAAAATATCTTGTAAGGCTGTCCCAACAAGAATGCAAGATTTAAATTTGGCGCCATCCGAAGTGTCATTGTTTGACATTTGAACAATTGTTATTGTTTGCTAGTAGAAGGTACGTGGTTAGTAAAAATGGAGCGCTCACGAATGAACAACGCATTCTCATTGTGAAATTGTTTTACCAAAATGGTGAAAGTTTTGCGGCTACAGTTAGCTCATTGCGATCAATTTGAGGTCATAATAATGCTCCAAAAGAGTCAACTGTAAAGAGACTAATGAATAAATTTGTCAAAACTGGGTCTGTTAGTGATGTAAAGACAACAACGCGCCTTCGACCAGGTCGATCGACCGAAAATGTCGCAGCTGTACGTGATGGTGACGCTCAAACTCCATCCACCTCAATTCGACACTGAGCTCAGCAAATTGGTGTCTCTAAATCCACTATGCAGCGAATTTTGACGAAAGATTTGCATCTTCATGTATACAAAATTCAGTTGACTCAGGAACTGAAGCCAGCTGACCATGGACATGGCGAAGGGAGTTCATTCATTGGGTATTGGAGAGACAACATGAAAATGCTGATTTTGCCGATAAAATCATCTTCAGTGACGAGGCCCATTTCCATCTTGATGGCTTCCTCAATAGGCAGAATTGTCGCATTTGGGGTGAGGAAAATCCTCGAGTGATTCACGGGAAGCAAATGCATCCTCAACGTGTCACTGTGTGGTGTGGATTTTGGGCTGGAGGAATCATTGGACCTTTTTTTATGAAAATGAGGCATGTCAAGCGCAACCAGTCAATGGCATGTGGTTTCAAAAAGAAGGCGCCACATGTCATACAGCCAGAGAAAAATTCAATTGCTGCATCAGTCATTTCCCGGTCGTGATATTTCGTGTTTTGGAGACCAGAGTTGACCGCCTAGATCGTGCGATTTAACACCGTTAGACTTTTTTCTTTGGGGTTTTTTGAAGTCGATGGTTTAAGCGAATAAGCCGACGACGACTCAAGCCTTAAAAGAGGAAATTGGACACTGCATTAATGAAATACCGCAGCATTTATGCAAAACGCTCATTGAAAATTTCATTAAAAGATCGCGCGTGTGCCAGCAAAGCCGCGGCGGTCATCTGCCCGATGTGTTGTTCCATACATAACCTCATTCTGTCTACTTTACGATATAATAAAGTTTCACGTTTTTTTTTTTAAATATCTGTGTTTTATTTAAAATTTAAATCTCGCGTTCTTGTTGGGACACACTTTATCAGTATTTTGGCCTTTTTGATCAATATTTTGTCTTAAAATCTGATTTTGAATTCAGGCCAGGTTAGCATTCTAATAGATTTGACTACAGGAGATAATTTTAAATCCATACAGAATCAATCGTATATAAGATTTAGTGAAGTATATTCTTCATCTGGAAAAAACACACATTTCCGTTTTGAAGATTTTTTATTCCGCTGAAATACGTAAAGCGTTCCTTTTTACCATTTGACGATGCGCGCATACGCATCAAAGGAAATGCTTCCAAAATTTAAATTAAAATTTATGACAGAATCGTAAAAGAGCCCAACAGTTTCTGACAGATTTTAACATTCCCTCAATTCTCGTGAGTAAAACCACTTAAAATTCATATTAATGTGTAAAAACCTGTTGAATATAACTTTAAAAACACCATTTACTATAGATTTTTGTAATAATTTCGGCAAGAACGATTCGCTTAAAGATATTTTAATCAATAACTCATTTTTCATGACGGGCAATATTAATATTCGTTCAGAGGGGTAGGACATACCCTATATATGAACACATTTTATTGTCTACAGCAAATCAGAATATAATTCTTCTTCTTCTTCTTATGTTTTTTAAAAAAATTATAATAGTTCACAAATGTTAATATGTTATTCGAATCTTTAAACATATCAACCGAAGTAAATCAAAAAATAGGCTATATAAAAGGGGTCACACTGTCTCTGGCCATAAAAACTATCTTGGCTTTGACTGTTTTAATAGTAAATAATAATGTTTAAAATTCTAATTGGATCTAATGGCAAAAATAGAAAGGAAGTGTTGTTGACTGGAGGAATATTACGCTCTTTTTTAATTCCTCTGTATGTTTGAATCGAATTGAATTATACATAAATATATATATAATCCCCAAAGGACTTTTAGTATAAGTAAATATCTCGTCTGCTAAGACTCAACTTGTAAAACGTAATTAAAATTGATATACGAGTACATCACTTCAAACTGCTTCAATTTTTTTTTTAAATTTTTTGGCTTATTTCCGCGAAAGTTTTGGCTTTTTTTCATTATCAAGCTCTGGCAACACTGTGTGTGGGCCACAGATGCCCTCTTCCCATGCGTAATATATGAACTTGTCGCTTTCTTCAGCGACAATGAGAATTATCAAGTATTTTTCAATAGCCACGCCCTTAATAAAGCTGCAATGTTTCTTTCTAGTATCTGTCAATTATCAACGTATATTACCTTTAATTAACCTTTAAGTGGCAGCATTTTTTTGAAAGAAAATATTATTTACATTTAACAAACATCAAACTTATTGGAAAACCCTTTACAATGACGCCAATACCTCGTTTCTTTTATTCTCAGAATATTTTTTTCATTTTTTTTTTGTCTATGTTTACACAAAATGTTATTAAAAACACGAATAGGTTCAGTGAACGTAAACGGAAGCTCAAGTCATAATAATATTTTCCTAAATAATTTCATAAAGATGTTGAGGGTGCGAGTAACTTACTGAGCTATTTGGAAATGTTGGCTCATAAGTTGCGATAGTGGTCTCTTGGTAAACAGTCTGCTGTTGATATGAGCGTCAGTAAAAAGTCAAATGTTTATGATTTACATCTTATCCATGCAGGGTGGGTCAGAGATATAAGATCAAAGGACATGGTTGCATTCTGCAGTTACAGTAGTAAACACAAGAGAGAACAAAATGTTCAAGGCCAAAGTGGTCGGCTATTGACCCGAGTTGCAACGGTGCTCTCTATATTATGTATTAGTTATACTTAGAAAGTGTTATTCCGGTGTCTATTTAATGTATGTAAGGTACGTTAATGGAAGCTTGTTGAGTTTTAATTACAAAAGTTAGAGTCAGAAGTAAAGTAATAAGGCAACAAGCAAGTGTTAATTTTGAAACAAAAATCGGTCGAAGAAGATTCGTGACCAACGCAGTTCAAATAATTTCCTAATATTAAGTAAGCTCACCTGAAGTAAAAGGTAGTTATAACTTAAAAAAAAATATACATATATGTAGAGACCGATTGGGATGCCCATGGAGAAAGTAAAGTAAACTTAATTTAAACAATTTAAGTTTAAAACTTTTAGTGCCGTAAGTGTTGTGTGATGCAAGATTAGTGTCTATGCAGTAGTGTCTTAGCAGTAATGCATTATGTGTTATTCGTTATTTATAATGGGGTCGCCAGGAAATTGAAAAGTATTAAGGACGAAATTGAAAGTTATCTAACTTTCATTCCTAGCAAAAGGCGCCGGCAAGATTCGTTTCTGTGGAGCATCAGGTAGCAAGCTGTATTTTAAATTGTGAATAAAAACATCCAAAGGTGGCAACTTAGTCCTAATTGGACGCAATTCTTGTGGGAATCAATACCAAGAAAATATAATACCCACACCTCCAGATAATTCATCCGGTTCTTGGATTAGCGTGGTACTGAACCACGGCATATTATGCACCACAGTGCATAAAAGAAAAAAAACATATATATATATACAAGTACAATTGAAATGCCCCAAATCCACTCGTGTAATTGTGTTAAATGTTAGTTTAAGTTTAGTATAGTTTTCTTGTTAAGCGTTTTTCTTTTTGACTATATTAAAAATGGAGATGAATTGAATTTCGTGATATGTGTTGCTAAAGTGTTTATTATGGATTTCGGAAACATTTGGGGGATGGATTAACGGAGGTGAAGCAAAATGGTTGGATATCCTAAGGGATCGTTTGAAAAATTTAAAAAAACGATCAAGGTTGGGAGGGCAGCGGCATTGAGACTTGTCATCGGTCTCATATAAAAAAAAAAAAATTATTTTACTACCCTGATCTGAAGTGATGCGGGTTGAGAATCAATGACAGACGAGAGCTAGCCGAGGTGGCGTCACAGAGGAACATACAGAAGAAAGATCTTGGAAAAGGGTACGTAACAAAGAAATCATACGATTGGTTGAATTATTAATTCATTATTCACCAATTTTTATTACTTTTTTTGCCTGAGTTAAAGGTAGATAGGAGAAGATGCTACCTTAAGTTTTGTTTTATATTTTTCAATACTACCTAAGTCTTCCAATCGAAACTAAAATTGGTGAAGGAAAGTTCTCTTTCTTTAATAATATAGAGTTATCCATTTAATGGTTTCAAAATCGCCGGTCTGGCAAGGCTGTCAGCTGTTCAATAACTATCATCTGAAATGTTATTTATGTAGTGAAAAGTGTGCCGTTCACTAATATGGATCGTTACAGCCGAGGAACGCGTAAAAATGGTTAAATCTTACTACAAAAGTAGTGATTCAAGCGTGGGTTTTTAATCGATCAAAATTTTCTTCAGCGATGAAGCTCATTTCTCACTCGCTGGTTACCTCAACAAGCAAAATTGCCGCATACGGGCCTCGGAGAACTCAGAAGTGATTGTGGAAAAGCATCCGGAAAATATGACTGTTTGGTGCGCATTATGGAAGTGTCATTGGGTCGTATTTTTTGGAAATGATGCTGGGGGATCCACTGCTGCAACCTATCCAGAGGCGGTCATTTAAATCACATTGTATTTCATATATAATGGCAAGGTCCAATCATTATAATGAAATACAAGTTTTATCCAAATCATAGCTTTAAGTATGTTTCATTTAACTTTACTTTTTAAACCGAAAAATAGATAATCCGTTATATTAGGAACAAGGAGATTTTCCCAATTCACAAACAATATTTATTGAAAGACAACAAAATAAGTAAAGCAGAAAAAACCTCAATATTCCCCACTATGCAGCTGGAATACTGCGGATTTTACCCGGTGTTTATCTAAGAAGGAGGAAGGCTGATAAGTAATCGGTTAAGACGGGAAATGCCTTATTCGTATCCAATTAGTCATTTTATTTTGCTGGCTAATTGGTGCTTCGCTATCAGAGATCTGAATCATTGTGGCGAATTTAGAATGTGAACAAATTTACATTACCAATAAAAATTAATAGAATTAAAGTATGTTGTGGGTCATAAAGTTGCTGTTTTTAACAAATAAATCAAACAATAACATCAAATTCGAGTATGGAATTTGTTTGTGGTGATGGTTGCCCATGAAATTCTTTCAGTTCGAATTTAATTTCATCAATATCAACTAGAGGTCAATATAGAAACAGTCAGGTGAACTTTTGTATTGTTGGAAAAATGTATAGGTAGCCAGAATGGGTGTGGCAAATCACTATGTACATTTAAAGAAGCGAAGTTATAACTTAGCAATGTTTTCCGCTTAGAAAGCATAGTGGAACCACAGATTTTTACAAAATCGAACAATTTGTATGTACAGGGTGTCCGTCGGGAAGATATACTACTTTGTTTGTTTATAATTTTTGATTAAATGAAAGAAGAGAAAGAATCTTATATTGATAAATGTTTTATTTAATGTCGGCAATTATGTATGGAATACAATATCAGATAAATGACCGCCTCTGTTAGCCTCACAAATGCAAGCCCGGTATTTTATTAATTTCATCACTTATATTTTGTTTGAGTTGCTCAAGCGTTTCTGGTTTGTTTGCATAAGCCTTGCTTTTCAGATATCCCCACAAAAAGAAGTCCGGAGCAGTCAAATCAGGCGACCGTGGAGGCGAACTATAACATCCCATTGGCATATGTACAGCGGCGTAAATGGTCTTGTGGTAGAAGCTCTTGTGTCAACTGAATCTTAAATGGAAACAAATGCAAATCCTTGTTCAAAATGTTGACCTGAGTTGTTGTTTAAAGACCAACGTCCTGAGCACGACGTCGAATTGAGGTTGATGGATTGTTTTGAACACTTTCTTGATCAGCAGTAATGTTTTCAGTCGATCTTGCAGTACGTTGTGGTCCATGCTTGGCCTTTCAGCTACAGACCCTCTTTCTTCGAAATCATTCACTACACGTTAAATAGTGCGTCTTGTTGGCACGTTGTTTCGTCACAGTAATCGATGATTGATTTTGATAAAATGTTATAACGATTAAAACACGTTGGTTTATCGAATATTTTTCTATAATAAATTTGCCAAGTCTCTACTTCACGACTGCCAAATATGAGCTGTCAAGACTAATGTTTACCAAAATGGCGGCAAAATAAAGTAGTATTCCTTCCCGACTAACACCCCGTATGTCACCCCTAAATGGGGTCACTGTCCATTTGCTTTCAAAGTCAACCAAAATTTACTAAGCACCTAATGCGTGATAAATAACACTGTATTTAGAGTATCTAAAGGTAAATGTGAACCTGGGAACAAATGTGTCATATAGGGTGACTTTTTTTAAGATTGAAGTTTTTCAAGTTGGCAGCACTGGTTGGTAATGGCATCCAAACGTCATCCGTCAAAGTGAAAAGTGTACAGTACACTCTGTCATTTCATCATCGAAAGACTAACAAACGAGCAACTATTGCAAATCGTTGAAATTTATTATCAAAATTCGTGCTCTGTGGCAAATGTGCATCGTTTGATACAACAATTCGTGCTGTTATCTCCAAATTTCGCACCAAATTTACTTTGTTGGACATCAAACCATCGACTCGCATGCGCAGAGTACGTACCGAAGAAAATATAGCAGCCGTAGCGACCAGTGTTAATGACGATCGTGAAATGTCAATTCGTTGCCGTTCTCAACGATTGGCCATGTGTTACTCAACCACAAAGATTTGTTTGCCCCAATAGGTTGAATTGAACTTGGTTGACATGTGGTTTCATCAGGACGGTGCAACATGCCACACTGCTCGTGAAACAATGGATATGTTGAGGGATGAATTTGGTGAACAGCTTATCTCTCGATTTGGGCTTGTGAGTTAATCCCCAAGATCTTGCGATTAAACGCCTCTTGATTATTTTTTGTGGGGTTATGTCAAGACGTTAGTCTATGTGGACAAGCCGAACACTATTGAAACCTTACAGGATAACATAACACGCGTTATTCGTGGAATATGTACAGGCCGAAAGGCTCGAAAAAGTGGCGAAAAATTGGATCTTCAGAATGGACATTTTGAGACGGAGCCGCGGACAACATTTACATGAAATTATCTTTAAAAATTAAATAGCAAAGACCAATTTATCGATTCCAATAAAAAATTTTAATATATGATGCAAATTTGAGTGCTTTATTAGATTTTTAAAAAAATTACAATTAAAAAATCACCCTTTATTATAATAGATACTTTGTATGGGAGATAAGAAGAGCGCAGCTATCCGATCTATATTTTAAAATTTTATCAAACATCATAACGTAGTACAGTTATAAAAAAAAATAATTTAGTACAATCTACGTAATAGGGATTATAGAAAAGAAACTAAATTTCGAATAATCGAACAATTTAATTTTAAAATTAAATTAAATTAAATTTTAAATTTTAATTTAAGGGAGACACCAAAAGAGGTGTGGTCGATCATTTCATATATTTATTTCTTAGTTTACAAAGCACATGACAAGTGCAAAATACTACTAAATTCAGTCCAACTTCTAGAAGGATATACGTAGAGCTAAGAATATATGAAATGAATCGGTCATTCATATAGAATCCTAGTTGGTTGCTCCCTTTTCTCTTACGTCTTACAAGTAAATGCAATGGACAAAAATCTAGGTTACGGCATCCCACTAATTACAAATTTCGTAGAGAAAAGTACGATTTTGGAAAATTGATCAATTTGCACGGGAGATACCAGAAAGGGTGTGGCAAAACCGACTATTTGCACTCTCGAGCTTTACCAAATCTTTAACAAGTTTCCAATTCGAGCGGATTTACTGCAACGATGTATACAATTCGAACCTGATACTACATTGGTTAAAACGGTTACGGGAGGTACCAGAAGGTGAGTGACCGACTTTTTCAAATTTTATTTAGCATTACAAAACAATACAATGGATAAAAATTCAGGATACTGCAATGAAAAGTTCATAGTTATAAGAAAAAAAACTAAATTTCGGAAAATCGTTCAGTTTTTATAGGAGGTACTGACAAAATATTAGGTCATGCCAAGTTTTAAAAAGTTTTACAGAGATTTTATAGAGAGTTACCGTTTCTACCAGCCATTCAGACAGACGGACATCGGTCAAATTTATGAAATAAGGCAATAATAATAAGGCCATAAATCTGCTTTATTTGTGTAACGGTACTTATTTGGATGAAACAACCATACACACCAACTTTAGGATTTGTGCAGAAAACGATACTTTTGTTTATGCGATAATTCTGTTTCCAGCGTGTTTCACAATTATAATGCCAAGTTCAATTAGTGAGTTTTTAAAGTTTCAAGCGATAAGATCATTATTATTTTTGTAAAGAAGTGGTAAAATTCACAAATAAGGCAAATCTACGGGTGGCCTTATAAATATGAAACGCAACTTATGTGTATTTGTTCAAAAGATACTTGGTACTTAAAGCGCTTCCTTCTGGACATTACATTTTTGACCGTATCAAATGATATATAACTCTGGTTGAAAGGGTAAATGTTGTACAGTTGAATTCAAGCGCGGTCGAACGAGCATGTTCGATAAGGAAATATCAGAACGTTAAAGAGAGGTCGCTACTCTAGAAGTAGTTAACAAAATCCATTAAATATTAGTATGGTCGATCGAAAAGTGGCGGTGAGCGTGAATGAGTACGAATTATATTGCACGAGTATTTAAATATGAGAAAGATTGCTTCCACCTGGGTGCCGCATTTGTTGGCAGTCGGCAATAAAAGTAATCGTTTGACCATTTCGTAGGAGTCTTTGACAAGATTCAACGAAACTCGGTTTCACCAGAACACACCAGATATGATGTGTTATAACTATCAAAGTGGTGGATTTGTTCGAGGGATTTGAGGCCGAAGAAGGTCTACATATATACGTATATAGATATATATAGATATGACGTATTATAACTACCGAAGTAGCAGATGTCTTCAATGGATTCGAAGCCGAAGAAAGTCTAGATAGGTCTGTCAGCCAAAAAGTTGATAGTGACCGTTTTTTGTTTGTGTCATATCGATTACCCAGAAAAAAACGGAATAATCTTCCTAAAATTTACTCACAGCTTTTGAACTAATTCGACGCTTATTTTAAATAAAAAAATGAGAACAAATTACGAAGAAAAAAATTAATTTTCTACCAGGGCAACTCACTGGCGAAGGCGTCACGGCAAATTATGCTAAATGCGTTTTGAATTCATTAACCACCCCCTGTATTCTCCGGATATGGACCCCTGTGACTATTATATTTTTCCAAGCTTGAAGAAATGATTTAGTGGAAAAAGATTTTCCTAGTGTGATAAAGTCGTCTGTGAAAAGAAAATCTCTTTTTATGTGTTATTTTTGTGATAGGTGTAAAAAATAAATTGTAAGGACAACTGGATTAACTGTATTGCACTAATGTAAAACTAAGTTGTGAAATAAATTAAAAAAATTGTGTTCACTGATCTATACTAATGATTTGTCTGCTGGATGTTTGAATATGAGAAAACTTACTTCCAAGTGGGTGCCGTACTCGTTAACAGTCGATAATAAATGTAATTGTCTAAGTATTTCGAAGGAATGTTTGGGAATATTGGAGACATACACTAAAACGTGTATGAATTTACAAGACCAGTTGCCACGCCCCATAGCACAAAATGTGGTGCAAATTGCTCTCTCACTCTCGGCATTACACCCTCAGTGGATATTATATTTTGCTAAACTTAAAGAAATTATTTGGTGATGTGAAATGATGAAATTATGAGGTCATCATCAACACTAACTAACCTTATGGGGGACCTCCCAAATCTTATTATGATGAATGCGTAACAACTTAGAGGGGCGTTGAATTAAGTGTGTTACCATAAAGGGAGATTATGTGGGGCATTTGATCCAAAAAAGAAGACTTTTTTCCCGCAAATGAATCTGTTTTAACCTCCATCAGCACTTTTACTTATCCCCATTTCCATTTCGTTTGAGCTAAACTTTTTCATAAAAGTTAGGACTTTTCCCAACAAAAGGTAGCTCACCAAAGTTTGCTAGAAGCTAACATAAATAGAGCAATAACCGCAATTTAGTCTACTGCTGGTCTTTTACAAACAGATTTCGCTGCAATGAAGAGATAGATCACCATCGAAAATGACTCTGTGGGGGAGCTCCCAAATCTTACTATAATAAAGGCATAAAAGCTGGAGGATTATTGGATTAATTATATTACTCTAGAAGGAGATTATGTGGGGCATTTGATCCAAAAAAGAAGAGTTTTCTTCCCGCAGATGAATCTGTTTTAACCTGCATCCACACATTGTTCACTTATCCTCATTTTCATATCGTTTGAGCTAAACTTTTTCATAAAAGTTAGGACTTTTCCCAACAAAAGGTAGCTCACCAAAGTTTGCCAGAAGCTAACATAAATAAAGCAATAATAGCAATTTGGACCTCCCAAATCTTACTATAATGAAGGCATAAAAACCTGGAGGATCGTTGGATTAATTATATTACTCTAGAAGGAGATTATGTGGGACATTTGATCCAGAAAAGTTGACTTTTCTTCCCGCAGATGAATCTGTTTCGACCTCCATCCACATATTGTTCACTTATCCTCATTTTCATATCGTTTGAGCTAAACTTTTTAACAAAAGTTAGGACTTTTCCTAACAAATGGTAGCTTACCTTCTTGAAACACAATTTTTCCACAAACTTAAATCAATATTTAATTAAAATGCCATAAATTAGTCTGGGAAGAAAAAAAAATGTGGAAGGGACCCGCCCAAAGATGGCTAGAACTGGTATATATAAACGGCATCCAAGCATCAGCAATTTAATCCACTACAAGTCTTTTAATGGAAAACAGTTGTGATAGCGATAGTTTTAATTCAAACAATATCCAACTTAAGGTGCAAGTGTTACAAAGGCAATCACTGCCAATTACTGAACCTATTTCAAAGTGGTAATATATCAAGTCCATTACACTATAAGTATTCTAATGGCTCAACCAGGTCAAATTACTTAGGAACAAATGCACCAACTGCTGGAGATTGTTCAGCTAATCGCCGGTGTTACCGCAACTAAGGCGAAATCACAAGTTAGTTCCAGCATCTGTAGTCAACAAACTACCTCGGATCAAATACAGCAACTCCTAGAGGCTATCAGGTTGGTTGCGGTAGCCAAATATGTACCCGGAGCTGGTATTGCAACTCAATCGAAATCCAAAGTCTGTTTCAGCAACTGCAGTCATCGATTTGGTGGCCAAAGAGACCGGGAAGCTGTTGAACTGTTCAGTGACTCAATTATTACATACAAAGGAAACCAAAGCATCAGTGATGAGGATGCTTTAAATGACACTTCGTTACTCTTCCGTAATGAGGCATCCACTTTTTGGCAGGGAGCACGCAAAGAGGATAAGACCAGGAACGATGTGATGGGCCTGATACGTAAGCTTTTTGTACCCCTTAAGCGAGTCTATCTAATCTATATGGAGTTGTTTGAACAGCAACAAGATAGAAACTCTCCCATTGATGTTTTTGTGTGGCAGAAGAGAGCTGTACTAGCTCAATTACCTCAAGATAGACATAATGAAGAAACTGAAATTGATTTGATTTATGGTCTACTCAACATCAATTATCGCCAATATTTGGTACGTCAACAAGTCAAAACATTCCGGGAGCTTTGGGAGCAAGGTCATACAATTGAGTATAATAATCGGATGAAGGGAGAACAGGCAAACCAAAATGCAGCCTCAAAAGGAGTTAAGGGCAAACAACGTCCTAACTATTGTAAAAATTTGATAGAAAATCAGCATATCCAAATTTGACTTTGCTAATTCAGAAAATACTAATCGAAATTTGGATTTAATAATGTAGTATATGAGGAAAAGTACAATTGGTGAAGTTTTCTAAAGAAAACCCAAACAAATATTGAAATTGGCAATATATATAAGAACTACTTAGTAGAAATGCAGTTTTACCAATACTATTTGCGGTACGAAGAGGTTATCCCAGATTTTCAATATATCAAATCAGATGTGAAATAGTTTTTCTTTTTATCAGATCTTCTTTATAAAGCACTTCAAACGATTCACTTTCAAATCGTCATTCTTTTGCAAATGAAGATTAAGAAATCTTGTCCGTTTTAAATTTCGCTCCAATATTAGGCACTGCAGTACTACTGAAGGCGTGTTTTCTCTATTGCAGAATGAAGACAAGTGTTTTGCAATTTCTATGAGAATGTATATTATGATAGTTCAGATTTTGTACAGCAATTTTCAATTTTTAAAGTTTTTCAAACCACAACTTTGTGGCGAGCAAGCTAAATCTCAAAACTCATGCAAATGAATGATGTATTCAAATTTAATGATCTTAGGTCAATATTGGTAATTTCTATGCATTAGATATTAAGTATAATTACTGATCGGTGCTGCCAATGTAATGATTTTAATGATTTCATAATTTGATATTGCTGGTCATTTGATAACGGTTCGTTCAATGAAACCTGTGTATGAACTCTATATTGCGCTTTTCATAAAAAATTCAGACCTTGTTAGCACAGCTCCTTATTTCCCACGGTCTCCACAGTAGTGACTGGATTTATCATTCAAACATCTCAACGAACATCGAAAACCTGCATTAGAAATAATAATTCGAGTAGTTTTCGAACTTCTGGCTGCAATTGCCAGCATTTTACCCTCTATCGGAACTGTTTAAAGTCGTGTCGTGTAAAGACACCAAGGGAAGATGAACACCTCTAGGACTTTGCACTTTTCCACACCGAGAACTGTTCAGGTTTAGGGTTTAATATCTACAAATTAACTGGTAACTTGTAAGTTGTTCGAAGCCTTCTTAATAGCCTAGTATTAGGGCTTTAATTTAAATATGGAAACAAGTAGGATATTTCACATTAAAATTTCCGAGCAATTTATAAATCCTTTCACATTCGCGAAAAGGCGAATTTGCCAGTTTTTCATAAATCTGTCGATTTTTAGATAAAAATATTCTACTGTTTTCTCATCAATGATAAATATAATACACCGAAAAAAGTCCAAGTATTTGCTGAGAAAAGAATTGGTAGATCGTTTAAAAAGGATATTTGCCAATGAGGGAAGATCCCGTTGATCACAAACATAAACTCCGAAATTCAATCGGTAGTATTAAGTCCTGTAGGTAAATTTATTATTCAAGCCTCCCAACAAACAATTCGAAAACCTATCTTATACTGTCACACAGCAAAACTGAAGTGGTTTTCTAGCTTCCGGCTGCAATTGCCAGTATTTTACCCTCTATCGGAACCGTTCAAAGTCATATCTCGTGAAAACATCATTGTAAGGTAGATACCTCTAGAATTTTACGGTTTTACAGACTGAGAACTGTTCAGGTTTAGGGTTTAATATCCCCAAATTAACTGGTGACTTGTAAGTTGTTCGAAGCATCCTTAACAGCGTAGTATTAGCGCTTTAATTTAAATATGGAAACAAGTTGGATATTTCACATCAAAATTTCCGAGCAATTTATAAATCCTGTCACATTCGCGAAAAGGCGAATTTGTCAGTTTTTCATAAATCTGTCGATTTTTAGATAAAAATATTCTACTGTTTTTCCATCAATGATAAATTGAATACAACGAAGAAAAATCTTACATTTGCTAAGAGAAGAATTGGCAGACCTTCTGAAGAGGCAAAAATTTTGACCAACGGGAAACTAAATAATATGATACTAAATGTTTTTAAGGATATCCACCAGCAATTCCCTTCCAAGAGATGCAAAAGGTTTGGACTGAATGGATAGGCTTCGTTAATCAAAAAAAAGTGGTAAATTTAATCTTTACTAATACTGCCCCGCAATATTTATCGTTGTCGTATAAAATCCCCACATTTTTCTATTTCCACCACTCTCTAATGTTGAAGATGAATTTATTATTCAAACCTCTCAACAAACTCTCGAAAATTCGAATGGTTTTCTAGCTTCAGGCATCAGTTGCCAGCATTTTACCCTCTATCAGAACTGTTCAAAGTCATATCGTGTGAAGGCATCATAAAAAGGTACAGGGTTTAATACCACGCAAGTAACTTATATCTTGTAAATTGTTCGAAGAATTTGGGCTTGCATTAAAAAATGGAAACATGGAGGATATTTCACATTAAAATTTCCGAGCAATTTATAAATCCTTTCACATTCGCTGAAAGGCGAATTTGTCAGCTTTTCATAAATATGTCGATTTTTAGGTAAAAATATTCTGCTACTCAATGAGAAATCTGATACAACGAAAGAAAATTTTACATTTACTAAGGGATGGATTGGCATACCTTCTGGAGGGTCGAAATTTTAATCAGTGGGGATCTACAATTTTGGTTTTTAAATTTCCTCAACATTCCTCACACAGAATCAAAATTAAAATTTCCTCCACATAGAAGAAAAACATTCAGGGAGCTTTCGGATCAGGGTCGTGTAATTAAGTATAATAATCGGATGAAGAGAGAACAGCCAAACTCAAAATGCAGCCTCAAAAGGAGCTAAGGGCAAATAACGTCTTTACTGCTGTAAATTACGTGGCGCGGGCGCAGTGGAAAATCGTAAGCGTAAAACTGACAAATTTGGCGGCAAGTAATTCGCCGTAACCTATCTATTTATTTATAACAAAGTATTTCTTAGTGATCATTCATCTTTTGATGTCAGGTAAAAGTTCAGCACATCCAAATTTGGCTTTGGAAATGTTAATTCAGAAACAACAAGTTGAAATTGATATTAAAAAATCTAGTTAACATTAGAATGAAAATTCCCCGAATGGAGTCCTGAGAGTCTTAAACGTTATTTTCTCCAATAATTTAAAACTACAAAACGTTAAACGGCAAAATGATATTGGTAAAACTGCAGATTGTAATTTAAGATTAAAAGAAGACGCAATGAATATTTTCAAGCATTTTTTTACGCATTCTCTTCTTTAATTTTGTTTGTGCGAATTTTGGTTTAGTCAGAAAATTTTACTTGAAATACTAAAACTGTACTTTCATCTGTAGTTATCGTACTTATTTTACTGTTGAGATTATTTTAGCATTAAAGCTTCCGCTTAGTATCTTAAGTAGTGATTAATCTTCTATCTTCTATCTTCTATATATATAAAAATAATTATCATTGTGTTAGTAATTGATGTTCTCTGGAATGCGTGAACCGATTTTGTTTCTGCAAAGTGCATATTAAAGGTGAAGTTAATACCAAGGTTTTTATGTATGAATGCTTTCTGTATTTGTATTGGTTCATGAATTACAGTCATTTTAGTGATTCATTGCGAATTATTTCAGTTTCTTATATGTTGATTTAACGGATATTTTAAACATTAATAATTCAAACAGCTACTATATACATGTAATGTTGTAACAGACTTTGAGTCCAAGTTCACTAGCTTTCGAGTACATGCTATGATCACCTGATCTATATTTTTTCATTTCAAATTCACGAGAGATATCCAGCTGTTGTTCATTTAGCTGTTCATCTTGAAAAAGGCCAACGTGTCTATTTCACTACCGAAAATGCTGCACAGAGAGCTCTATCACCACCTCATACAACTCTAACTGCATTTTTTAAATTGTGTGAAATTGATGCTTTTGCCAGAACATTATTGTACACAGAAGTGCCAACGTATTTTACGTGGAATGTATCAAAAAAGGAGTTCCAACAGCGCAAGAAAGGAAAACGTGTTGATGAAAATCATTCAAGTAATGCTTTGGGGCGTATTTATACTGTTTACCCAAATAATGCTGAGTGTTTTTATTTACGTTTGCTGTTAATAAACGTACGTGGTCCAACATCATTTCGACACTTAAGGACAGTCAATGGAGTTCTGTGTACGACATATCGACAAGCGTGCCAACAGCTCAATTTATTGGAAAACGATATTCATTGGGAACAAACACTTGCAGACGCAGCAGTTGTTGCTCATCCTTTTCAAATTCGAGCTTTGTTTGCAATTATTTTGTCTACCTGTTTTCTATCGAATCCATCTGAATTGTGGACAAAATTTCAAGACTGCCTATCGGAAGATATACTGTTTCGAGTGCGTCAAGAAAATCGTAATCCGGGAATGGATTTCACTCTAGAAATTTACAATGAAGCATTGATTTGCCATCACCTAATCGAGCAATGCATGATTTGCATTGAAGATTTCTGTTTGTCGATGGCTAATAAGCTATTAGCACAATTGTCAATGCCATCACCTAATCGAGCAATGCATGACATTTTTGAGTTAGAACTGCAACGTGAACAACAATACGATCGCAACGCATTAAATGCTATTGTTCACGCAAAACTTTTCACATTGAATGCGAACCAAAAAAAGGCGTACGATACTATTATGCAAGCTGTCAATAGTGAAGCCGGTGGATTTTATTTCCTGGATGCACCAGGAGGCACCGGAAAAACTTATTTAATTTCATTGTTGTTGGCAACGATACGTTCCCAGAATAAAATTGCATTGGCATTGGCGTCTTCTGGCATTGCAGCCACTTTATTAGATGGTGGCTGGACCGCACATTCTGCTTTAAAATTGCCATTGAATTACCAAGTTAATGAAACACCGACATGCAACGTTTCGAAAACATCTGCAACGGCAAAATTATTGAAAAGTTGCGGTATCATTATTTTGGATGAATGCACTATGGCGAATAAGAAATCTGTCGAAGCTTTGGAAAGAACAATGAAAGATCTCCGAGGTAATTCAGAGTTGTTTGGTGGTGCGTTGATTTTATTGTCAGGCGATTTTAGGCAAACATTACCAGCCATTCCTAGATCAACAGCAGCCGATCAAATTAACGCTTGCTCAAAGTCTTCATATTTATGGAAATTTGTTAAAACATTAAAAATTACTACCAACGTTCGTGTTCAGTTGCAGAATGATCCATCTGCTGAGAAGTTCTCTAACCAGTTGCTGAAAATTGGGAATGGTGCAATTCCTGTTGATGACACTGGATCGATAACATTGCCAAATGATTTTTGCCGTTTCGTACAGTCAAAAGAGGAATTGATTGAAAGCATTTTCACTAACATAGCACAACAATATACATGCCATGCATGGTTGAGTGACAGAGCAATTTTAGCCGCAAAGAACAAAGATGTTAGTGAATTAAACATGGCTATACAATCAAAGATTCCTGGCGAATTGGTGTCGTACAAGTCTGTCGATACTGTTTCCAATGAAGAAGATGTTGTGAATTATCCAACAGAATTTTTGAATTCGCTGGACTTACCAGGATTGCCTCCGCATAATCTTCAATTGAAAGTTGGAGCAACTATTATAATGCTTCGCAATATCAATCAACCCCGTTTGTGTAATGGTACTAGACTTGCTATTAAAAGGTTGATGGCTTATGTAATTGAAGCTACTATTTTAACTGGAAAATTCAACGGCGAAGATGTATTCATTCCACGCATCCCAATGATTCCCTCTGATCTACCATTTGGATTTAAACGACTTCAGTTTCCTGTTCGCCTTACGTTTGCGGTTACCATTAATAAGGCGCAAGGCCAATATTTAGGAATTTGTGGAGTGAATTTAGAGTCTCCAGTTTTCTCACATGGACAGTTGTATGTAGCCTGTTCGCGCGTTGGCAAACCATCGCTTTTGTATATTTACACCGAAAATGGAAAAACAACAAATGTTGCTTACCACAAAGCATTACAATAAAAACAATTTAACACTGATTTAAATGAATTCGAATTTATTTTTTTATTTTCTTTCTTGAACTACGAATTGTGCCGAAACAACAACTCTGAAGGCAAAACGAAGTTTGCCGGGTCCACTAGTCTTTTATAATAATTTTTGCATTTTATATTATTCCTATCATTAAAGATTGTTATTGTTGTTGAAATTTTACGTTTAAATTCCATTAAATTTGTATTTAATTTTTTGTATTATTTGCATTATTTTCATTTATGGGTACGTTTACTATTTTATTATAAAATTAAATATTATAAAAATTCAAATTAGCATTACGACCGTTGGAATCTTTTTGTATTTTATACTTTTCAAAAAATATATATATAGAATTTTTCCTAACCGTTCGGAACTGTTACATGCATTCACAAATTTATATTGCTCACCTAAAATTACTTAACAAAATAAATGGGTGGTAATCCGTAAAAATTTATTCTATGAATTTCAAAGTTGGAAACATTAGTGCAACCTTTAGGTCAATCGAGGAATATTAAATAGAATTTCCTAAAGAAGTCTACTTAAAAATGTTCAGATTTTCTTTGTTCAGGAACTTTCCATATAGAAAAATAGAGGTTTCATGTAGAAAAGTGTATTTTTCATATAGAAAAGCACACTTTTAATAGAAGTACACACTAAGGTAACATAATACAAAATTTAATATAAGTACACTTTTTATAGAAAAAGCTTTTCATATGGAAAAGCACATCACAAATGTACCCTTTTCATGTTGAAGTGTATGAGTATACCGACAAACACTTGCTCTTCTCATATACATGTAAAAAAGGTACGCCTTTATAAATAAATTCATTAATTTGATATAGAAAGCTACGTTTTCCCTATGGAAGAATACATTTTTCTTAGGGGAAAACAACCTTTTCATATAGGAAAGTAAAATTTTCTCATAGGTTGGTACATATCAATTAGTACTTCATATAGAAAAAACTACACTCTCCTGTACAAAAGTACATTTTTCATTAAAAAAAATTACTTTTTTATAAAAAAAGTACATAATAATTTTTATAAAAAATCGACATAATTTTAAATTGAAATTATAATTTTTATGTAGAAAAAATAGCATTTCGCGTAGAATTGCTTTTCTTCCAGAAAAAATGCACTACTTATGGGGAAAAGTCCACCTTCCAATTTTCACCACTTTTACCCTAAAGTATTTTTGACATAATTAAAAGTTATTGCAAAAATAGTTTTTCTTTTGGTAGTTTAATACTTTTTTCTAAGCATATTTTGTAAAATCTTAAGTTCAACTTGGGTCTTAATATCTCCGGCATTTAGCGAGATATTAAGTATATGCTGCGCCTACCTTTTTGGGCGAAAATCTTGTCTACTCGTACAGTGAATTATGTAAGTATCATTATATCGAAATTTTTTTTCCAAGTAATAATCAACTTAAAAAATTATTGGAATGGTTTAATGGATAAAGTGGATATATTGGATTATAAATATTGCAAGTTTGGCAGCCCATATTTTGGAAAGTCTGCACTTGCTTTTAAATTTTTATAATAGCTTCACCTGAAGCAATACACACAAATGTGAAGTCCAAAAGAAAGTGCTTAAATCTCCAATAGTCTTCTGATCAAATGTGGTTCATGATTTTTTGATATTTAAGCTATGTCCGTCTGTATGACTGGCTGTCTTGCTTGTTAATTGATATAACAACTGTCATAGCTCTTAATTAAAGTTCTTCAAACTTGACACAGTCTCATTTTTCTCCAAACCACAAGCAAAATTGACAGATTTACTTACAATCATTCATCTTTTATTTGTTATTAGTAGACTATAGCAAATTTAATGTATAGCCTAATATTGCTTTTTAAAATTTGAAAAATATGATCTATCAATGCCTTTTCTTATTCCTCCTATACAAATAACCTATTTGGCCCATGTATCCTTAGGTTCATGTCTTTTACAGAGCTCGACCAAATTTAGCACACACAAAGCGTTTAGTAGCCATCTGAATAGCCTTTGTTACGCCTCCAAAATAAGTTCATTCCATAATTTTGAAGTCGCAGTCTAAAATAGGCGAGGTTTTTGTTTCTTATACGAGATAGTTCTATAATGCTTTGCAACATTTGAGAAATTTCGACCGCATAATCACGCCCCTCCTAGCATCTCCCTTATAAACATACTCGTATAAACATCGACATATATTTTTATGTCCATCTCCTTCATACAAATACATTGAATTCAGCAAAATTTCTTTATACATTATCCTTCTGATAACATTAGATGTGGAAGTGAACACAAACTGAATTGCCGCACCTCATCTGGTATCCTCCACGTAAATTGGCAGATTCAAACTTTCCTCCATACTTTCTAATTAGTATGACGGAATAACCTAAAATGTTTAGCTATTATACAGGGTGTCCGTCGGGAAGGTATGCTACTTTGTTTTGCCGCCATTTTGGTAAATATTAGTCTTGACAGTTCACATTTGGCAGTCGTCAAGTAGAGACGTGGCAAATTTATAATGGAAAAATATTCGATAAACCAACGTGTTTTAATCGTTAAAACATTTTATCAAAATCAATCATCGATTACTGGGACGATGAGAAAATTACGTGAAAATTTTGGGAGAAACAACGTGCCAACAAGACACACTATTTATCGTGTAGTGAGTGATTACGAAGCATGGACCACAACGTACTGCTAGACCGTCTGAAAACATTACTGCTGCTCAAGAAGGTGTTCAATCCACAATCCATCAACCTCAATTCGACACCGTGTTCAGGAGTTTGGTCTTCAAAGAACAACTTTGGCCACAATTTTGCACAAGGATTTGCATTTGTTTCCATTTAAGATTCAGTTAACACAAGAGCTTCTTCCACAAGAAGATGTTACAATAGGATGTTACAGTTCGCCCATGACGAGGCACATTTCCATTTGAATGGATGTGTGAATAAACTGAATAGTCGGTTCTGGGCAATGGAAAACCCGCAAATTATTCATCAGTTACCTTTGCATCCATTAAAAATGACAGTCTGCTGAGCAATTTGGTCAGGAGGAATCATTGGATCTTACTCCTTTGAAACTGAATGGTGAGCGATATTGTGATATGATTGAAAACTTTTTAACGCCACAACTGCATGCTTTGGGCTTGATTAACATGTGGTATCAACAAGACGGTGCCACATCGCATACAGCCAGGTTTACAATGGAATTACTGCGAGACCTCTTTCCACAACAAGTTATTTCAAGAAATGGTGATGTTGATTGGTCTCCACGGTCGCCTGATTTGACTGTTCCGGACTTCTTTTTGTGGGGATATCTGAAAAGCAAGGTTTATGCAAACAAACCAGAAACGCTTGAGAAACTCAAATAAAATATTCGTTATGAGATTAATGAAATACCGCGTGAAATGTGTGAGAATGTAATGAAAAATGTGCTCAAAAGGACTCGCATTTGTGAGGCTAACAGAGGCGGACATTTATCTGATGTTGTATTCCATACTGTAATTGCCGACATTAAATAAAACATTTATCAATATAAGATCCATTCTCTTTCATTTAATCAAAAGTTAAAAACAAAGTAGTATACCTTCACGGCGAACACCCTGTATATAGCTTGTCATTGTTTGATAAAATTTGGAAAAATCGACCAATTAAAAATGACCCTTGTAGAATCTCCCCCGCAAATAGACCGACTTGCGAAATTCAATCTTTCGTCTGTAATTTATAATTGTTAGGATGAAACAATCTACAACGTGATTTTGTCTAGTGTATTGTTTTATGATAATAGCAAATTTTGAAAAAAGTTGACCGTCTAATATGTCCCTTTTTGGGTAATTCGCATACAAATTTCTCAATTTCACCCACAAACATCTATGATTCAAGTGCACTAAATTCAGTATAACATAGAATGCATCATGTGTTTAGAAAGCATACTTAGCTGACGACAAAAATATACGAGTACATACCTGTAATAGACAAATATCGACCAAGTAAGCTAGTCCCTTCTAGTACCTCCTATGCGAATAACCTATTTAGCCCATATATTCTCAGATTCATATCTTTCGAGACATACTGGATTCAGTCAAATTCGACTCATAATAAGCGATCGATAAATTTAGTTCTGTTAACGAAAATGGACGGCAGTGCCACACCCCTTCTAATACCTCCTACACGACAGATTTATCGTAATTTAACTTTTCCCCTGTAATCCCTAATTCAACGACTGCAGTAACTTAAAAGTTTGTTAAAAAAAATCGACCTGGCAAAGACGCCGTTTTGCGGTACCCTTCACATATTCCACATGGGACCATTTTAATAACTTTCATTCAGTTGCACCTGGTATGCTGTAATTTAACATACATTAACGCTCAACAAGCATAGACTTGTGAATGAAAATGGTATGCATTGCTAAGCTCCTTAAACTACTGCACATACAATCCTTGTGGGTAGGCGGGTGTTTTCTAGGACGCTTTGTACCGCTTACCCCTAAAACGCAGGCCTATCTACTCGATCCTGTAATTAAGCAGGCAAAGGGTACGATGCTTGCGTACAAAAACAAAGTAGTGTGGCCTTGTGCCAGGCGCCCTAGGAAAAGGTGGATTATGTCTTGGGATTCACCTATAATATGATATCAAACTGATCTTGGAACTCGTTTTTCGAAAACCAAGTAAAGGGGAGAGTCATAGTTAAACAAGACACATCCTGGCAACAGGTGCGGACATAGAGAAGCCGTCGGGAGGTATCAGAAGATTTATCTTTTCCGTTAATATAGTTGTATGACCAGAGAGATCTGGTTAATGAACTATGATTGGAGCATGGTGTGCTTTGCTGTGTTGATATTCTCTCCTCGGACATTGAAAATCTATGCCGTAGATTATGGATTACCAGTTCCATGCGAGGTATGATAAATCAAAACTGGAGTAGCTTGTCTGCGAAACCCAGACCAGAGGGTTCTTCTCTTCTTGTAGCACGGGTGACCAGGGGCCCAAGGAACATCGTTCCTTCCTGGTCAATGGTGTTGGACCCCTAGTGGGAGCATCGTGCTGGCTGTGGTTGCCCGAACAAGTGTTTTCACTGCTTTTGCGTTACTTCAGGTCGCGTTGCTGAAGGAAGGCATTAGCTTAGAAAACACTGTTCATGTCTATCCGAGGTCTTCCTAGATGCCTCAACTCCAGCCGGGAGGTAGCTCACTTCATACCAAGTGACTACAAAGGTACTTTGACCGAGTGAGGGGGTGGGACCTGAGGAAGTTTTTCCAAGGGACCTACTTCCAATCTCTGGTAGTTTGGCTAATCCTTCGGGATTTGTTTGAGTACCCCAAAGGGGCGCTTGCTGTCGCTAGAAGAAAGAAAGAACACATAGCCAAGAAAGAAAAGTAAATGATGGAAAACAGCACCTGTGTGGTGGCACACCAAGGGTAAGGCTTTCACAGCGAGACTCACGTAAAACCTTTACATCAGTGAACATACAATCCGCCTGTTATCCACTACTTCGAAGTTATAGTTGTCGACATGCATGCAGTGACACAAATAAACAATTCTTTTTTTGTCCCCCATTTGTTGGCTACTTTTCGATGCTTGAGAAGGCTGTAGTTATAGTCCATATCATTAACGTACACCAGTAAATTTTACTTTAGTAAACCTAACTAGTGGCACAATAATCGCCTATATTCGCCAAGGGGCGTAGCATGTCTCCCATATATATCGACTAATTTATCAAAAGTCAATGGTTGCTATATAATTTTTAAACGATAAACTGCAGTAAGTTATACTTTGGTATTTTTCTATTGTAGATGAATTTAAATCAACGTTTGGTAGGAATCGACCAATTCATCAAGCCCCTATTAGCTACCCCCCGCATCCCTTTGCACTAACGCAAAACGACATTGTGTGAAGGCATATGAGTCAGTCTATCTAATTGAAATTTCTGACCAAGTTTTTATTCTTACTTATATACTGCACATTAATTTCGACACTTTGGCAATATCATACTTTGTCAAGCTGTACTGCATTAAGATTTCGAGAAGCTTAGGATTTTGCTTATTAGGGGAATCTATATGTAGTATACTAAGTTAAACTTATAATCGTTATCAGATATCTGGTCTGCTGTATCCTATAATGAATATTGGCTTCCGTGGTATACAGCGTTGTAAGCCTAACCTCGCTATCTTAAACTTGAGGACAAGCTAAAATTTGGAAAGGCGGCAAATATCCGACCAAGCCGTAGCTTATAATATTCATCACAATGTCGTTTCCTTTTGCGTGGCGATGACATTCCATTCTCATATCGAGATATATAGTTTTTCTGATAATCATGCCCCCAATGCTAGTGTAAATTTTATGTACTGGTACTGCTCATTTGCACCATATGAGGTGTGTTAAAAAAATAAGGTGAATTTATATTTTTCTCAAAAAATATTTATTTATTCATCAATTTCCATCTCCTTCAAAGTAGTCTCCCGCAGATATAATACACTTGTGCCAGCGTTTTTTCCAATCCTCGAAGCGGTTCTGATATACACTTTTTGGTATGTCCTTGAGCTTTCTCAGCGATTCGGTTTTATCCAAGGGGCCAAATCTGGTGAATACGATGGCTGAAACATGATATCGGTATTGTTTTCGGTCCAATAATCTCTCACAAGCAAAGATGAGTGAGCAGGTGCATTATCATGATGCGAAAACCATTAATTTTTTTTTCCACAATTCCGGGCGTTTTTTTCGTATTGCTTCACGCAAATGGAGCAAAACTTCAAGCTAATACTCCTTATTTACCGTACGACTTCGTGGTAAGAACTCCTGATGCACTACGCCACGGTAATCGAAGAAAACAGTGAGCGGAACCTTGACATTTGATCGAACTTGGCGTGCTTCTTTTGGTCTTGGCTCTCCTTGTTTCCATATTTAAATTAAAGCCCTAATACTAGGCTATTAATGCTGCTGCTTCGAACAACTTACGATTTCTCAGTTAGTTTGGGAATATTAAACAGTAAATCTTAACAGTTTTCGGTCTGGAAAAGCTTAAAGTTCTACATGTATTTATCTTACAATAATGTTTTCACAAGACATGACTTTGAACGGTTACGATAAAGGGTAAAATGCTGGAAATTGCAGCCGGAAACTAGAAAACTACTTGAATTTTGCAGTGTGACAATATAAAATACGTTTTCGAATTGTTTGTTGATAGGTTTGAATAATACAGGACACTAATATAGTGTGATTTTTTTAGGATTTAAGTTTTTCAGGTTGGCAGCACTGTTTGGTAATGGCGCCCAAACGTCATTTGTCACAGTGAAAAGTGTACAGTATACTCTGCCATTTCGACGACGAATGATGAATGGGTCTTACAAAAAGCTCAATGAAAATCCGCTGTTTTATCGAAAAATTGTGTTCAGCGATGAGGCTCATTTCTTGCTAAACGGATACGTAAACAAGCAAAACTGTCGCATCTGGAGTGATGAACAGCCACATGCCATACATGAATTACCGATGCGTCCCGAAAAAACGACAGTCTGGTGTGGTTTGTGGGCTGGTGACATCATCGGTCCATTTTTCTTCCGTGGAAGAAACGTTACCGTCAACGACGAACGATTTCGAGCCAAGATATGTTTTTTTGCCCCAATTGGCTGCGTATCTCTCGATTTACGCCTGTGAGTTGCCCCCAAGATCTTGGGATTTAACGTCTCTTGATTATTTCTTGTGGGGTTATATCAAGTCGTTAGTCTATGTGGACAAGTCGAACACTATTGAAGCCTTACTGGATAACATAACAGGCGTTATTCTTGGAAAACAGGCCGAAATGCTCGAAAAAGTGATGAAAAATTGGACCTTCCGAATGGGCATTTTGAGACAGAGCTGTGGACAACATTTACATGAAATTATCTTTAAAAATTAAATGGCAAAGACCAATTTATCGATTCCAATAACAAATTTTAATATATGATGCAAATTTGAGTGTTTTATTCGATTTTTAAAAAATACTACGTTTAAAAAATCACCCTTTATTAACGATTGAATTTCTGATTTATATTTTTGATCAACGAAATCTTCCCTCATTGGTGAATACCCTTTTTAAACGATCTGTCAATTATTCTCTTAGGAAATACTTGGTCTTCTTTCGTTGCATTTAATTTATTTTTGATGAAAAAATAGTAAAAAAAAGGATTTATAATTTGTTTAGAAATTTTTTTGTAGAATATCTTGCATGTTTGCATACTTAAATGAAAGCCAGAGTGCTTCGAACAACTTACAACATAGCAGTTAATATGGGTGCAGGTCCTGCTCTGCAGACGCTAAAAGTCCTAGAGGTGTCTATCTTATAATGATGTTTTCACACGATATGACTTCGACCAGTTCCAATGGAGGGTAAATTGCTGGCAATTGCAATCGGAAGCTGTAAACTAATCGAATTGTCATTTCTAATGCAAGTTTTCGACGTTCGTTGAGAGGTCTGAATAATAAATCCAATCACTATATCGAGGCCATGGGAAATAAAGGGTGTCCAAACAAGAACGCAAGATTTAAATTTGGCGCCATTCAAAGTGTCATTGTTTGACATTTGAACAACTGTTATTGTTTGCTAGTAGAAGGTACGCGGTTAGTTAAAATGGAGCGCTACACGAATGAACAACGCATTCTCATTGTAAAATTGTTTTACCAAAATGGTGAAAGTTTTGCGGCTACAGTTCGCAAATTGCGATCAATTTGGGGTCACATAATGCTCCAAACGAATCAACTGTAAAGAGATTAATGGATAAAAGAAAACTGGGTCTGTTAGTAATGTAAAGGCAACAACGCGCCTTCGACCAAGTCGATCTACCGAAAATGTCGCAGCTGTACGTGATGATGTCGCTCAAACTCCATCCACCTCAATTCGACACCGAGCTCAGCAAATTGGTGTCTCCAAATCCACTATGCAGCGAATTTTGACGAAAGATTTGCATCTTAATGAATACAAAGTTCAATTGACTCAGGAACTGAAGCCAGCTGACCATGGACAGCGAAGGGAGTTCGTTAATTGGGTATTGGAGAGACAACATGAAAATGCTGATTTTGCCGATAAAATCGTCTTCAGTGACGAGGCCCATTTCCATCTTCATGGCTTCGACAATAGGCAGAATTGTCGCATTTGGGGTGAGGAAAATCCTCAAGTGATTCACGAGAAGCAAATGCACCCTCAAAGTGTCACTGTGTGGTGTGGATTTTGGGCTGGAGGAATCATTGGACCTTTTTTATGAAAATGAGGTATGTCAAGCGCAAACAGTCAATGGTGTTCGATATTGTGAAATGATAACCAGTTTTTTCGTGCCTAAAATTGAAGAAATGAATGTGGAGGGCATGTGGTTTCAACAAGACGGCGCCACATGTTATACAGCCAGAGAAACAATTCAATTGCTGCATCAGTCATTTCCCGGTCGTGATATTTCGTGTTTTGGAGACCAGAATTGACCGCCTAGATCGTGCGATTTAAAACCATTCGACTTTTTTCTCTGGGGTTTTTTGAAGTCGATGGTAAATATGTCTTATTTGTTTGTATTTCACTTCCTTTTGTTATTTCTTTATAAATATTTACCGAGTTTTTCGCTTGAGCCAAACCTATTTCTTCAGGAAATCTTTGGATAGTACATTTTGTCAAAAACAAAGCACAGGGGATAAAACACAAAGTATTTATTATTCATTGAAATTTACTGCCTAAAATGCAGGTCCTTCTGCAATAATACACGTTTGTCAAAGGGATAATTCAATCATCAAAACATTTTTCAAAGACATTTTCCTGAAAAAGACTTCAGTTCCCGATGCGATTTATCTTTTATGTCCTCTGTCGACTGAATATGGGTGCCTTGTAGTGTTGTTTGACCTTTCATTCACAATGATTAGCTGTCATCGTGTTGCAATTTAAATGAGTTTTCTTTTCACAAATTCGGTTTCTCTCAAACGGTACATAACGTCTTGTTCATTTTTTATCGTATGCTGGCAATACTGTAAAGCAGTCAATACAATTTCACAATTATTAATTTGACAGAAGCCCTCATTCATTCTAAATCTTCATAGTAGTAGCGTTTAAGCATGTCAGGGAGATCGTATATTACTGATTCAAGCTATTTTTGCTTTGTATGTGGTGAATATTTGGTTTAAAAAAAGGATATGCAATATCAGCATCATTAAAATATGCATATTTACACTATTTTGGTTTTGCTGTCAGAAACTTGAATAAATCGTGGACACCGACAATGTTTTGCAATAGTTACATAACTGTTTTATGCAAGTGATCAAATGGCAAGAAGATCTATTTCGATTTTTCAATTTCAGTACTTTGGAGAGAGTCACGTAAGTACTAAACCGGTTGGTATTTCTGTTTAACAAAAGTTGCTGAATTTAATATGAAAAATCGAAAAAATATTACTTACGCCTCTCATCGGTTTCCAAACCAGTTCAAAGTCCACCAAATGATCCATTACCAGTCATTCCCAGTGAGTCCGAAACATCTTTCATCAGCAGTGGTAGTTTGTATCAGGCTGATGATGAACGCCATTTAGTGACTCAAGCTGAACTAAATAATCCAATCCGGGATTTATGTGTAACGAAGCAAGATACAGAATTACTAACTTCACGCATGCAGCAGTGGAGACATCTTGCAGTTGGGACAAAAGTAACATTCTATAGAGATAGAAGCTTGGAATTGGCTGGATATTTTCAAAAAAACACTCTATTCTATACTGTACTGATGGTTTATTTAAAAAAATGAACCAGCCATATGACAACACTGAATGGAGATTATTTATTGATGGCTCTAAGTTTAATGGCTCTTCTTTTGCATAATTGAAATGAAAAACCATCCATATCAATTGCTCATGCGTTAATAAAGGGTGTCCCAACAAGAATGCAAGTTTAAAATGACTGATGCAGCAATTGAATTGTTTCTCTGACTGTATGACATGTGGCATTTTCATGTTGTCTCTCCAATACCCAATTAACGAACTCCCTTCGCTGTCCATGGTCAGCTGGTTTCAGTTCCTGAGTCAATTGAACTTTGTATGCATGAAGATGCAAATCTTTCGTCAAAATTCGCTGCATAGTGGATTTGGAGACACCAATTTGCTGAGCTTGGTGTCGAATTGAGGTAGATTGAGTTTGAGCGACATCATCACGTATAGCTGCGACATTTTCGGTCGATCGACCTGGTCGAAAGCGCATTGTTGTCTTTACATCACTAACAGACCCAGTTTTGGCAAATTTATCGACTAATCTCTTTAGCCGCAAAACTTTCACCATTTTGGTAAAACAATTTCCCAATGAGAATGCGTTGTTCATTCGTGTAGCGCTCCATTTTTACTAACCTTATACCTTCTACTAGCAAACAATAACAATTGTTCAAATGTCAAACAATAACACTTCGAATGGCGCCAAATTTATATGTATCTTGCGTTCTTGTTTGGACACCCTTTACAAAGGAAAATTACGAATCAATGACTGAAATTTTGACATTACTCAAATACAACGATAATAAATGGAAGATCTGTGGTGACCTTAAAGTGTGTGATTTAAATTTCTTTGTATATATAGTATAGATCATCGTAAATAACTGTAAATTAATCTGTTTTAGGTCATTGGTTTGTTGGCTGGTATGCAAGGAGGTTGCAAAAAATATTGTTGTTTCCTTTGTCTATGAGATGTCGCGCTAAATGTCATTATTACGTGAGAACAGAGTGGCCAAAAAGAACTGAGTATTCACGAGGAAAGCAAAACATTTCAAATAAATCATTAATTGATCCAAATGAAGTTCTTTTTCCGCCGCTGCACATAAAATTGGGCCTTTTAAAGAACTTTGTCAAGGCTCTGGACAAAGTTGAAGCAGCATTTAAATATTTGTTAGCGATTTTTTCTAAAATCTCACATGCTCAAATCAAAGAAGGCATATTTGCTGGCCCTGAGGTCAGGAAGCTATTAAATGATGACAATTTTTCACAATGTTTATTGGAGAAAGAATATGCAGCCTGGAAATCTTTCAAGAGCATCGCGAACAGTTTTCTTGGAAACAGTAAGAGTGAAAACTACAGACAAATTGTTGATGAATTATTGAAAAATTATCACGAATTAGGTGCACGATTGTCACTCCAAATGCATTTTCTTCATTCGGATTTAGATTTTTTCCCACAAAACCTAATTATGGTAAGCGACGAACATGGGGAGCGTATTCACCAAGACTGAATGAAAATTGAAAGAAATTATCAAGGATTGTGAAACAAAAGCATGCTGAGAGCCTATTGCTGGACTCTAATACGTGAAACCGAACCAGTAAAATACAAACGACGTTCAAATAACGCCATTCACTTTTTAAAATTCATTGATTTTTAAATAAAATAACGATTTTTTTATGTAAAAAACGAATAAAAACTTTTTTGTATCTCAAAAACCTGACGTGATAGAGAAAAACTTATTACAGATTTGATTTCAGCCTACCAAAATACCCTAGGAAAGATATTTGGTTGCTCCAGTCCAAAACCTTGTTGGCTAGTGTATTCTTTATTTAGCGCCTGGCTTGCTGACAAGAATTTCGAAAGTTACGCTTGAACTGCGTACCATTCTTAAGTCAGGTACTATGCTGTTTTCACAAAGGAAAACATGTGGTTTCCCACTTTGAAATCGGAGCAACTTAGATCTTAACATCATAATGTGTTAGCTAAAATATTTGTAAAATTATAAAATTGTCTGTTTGCATTACAATTTCATTCTGCAAATTTACAATAATATTATTGAATATATTATGACTTAAAAACATAAGTCGTTCCCATTTCAGTGTTGGAAACAAATAAAACAATACGTTGGTGTTGGTGAAACAGCACCTCAATTTGCTCGCGAAAAACCGATAGAAGCATTCAGTTTCAATTTCATAACCATTATTTTTATATTGATTTTCACCGCCAAAATCAACATACTCGTAGCACCAACATTTAATCTAGGTACTATGTTCTTTTTACGAGGAAAAAATTCCAAGGACATTGTATGAAAAAATTTAGCGGCATTGCCAGTTGTATTAGTTTCCAAAACCAAAGAACGTGTTCATAATATATTCGATAATATATTTACAAAATTGTATCTTTTTTTATTACTATTTCATTTCACAGGTCCACAAATGGGTTATCGTACACATTACGACTCAAAAATGTAAGTTATTCCGATTTCAGTGTTGGAAACCAAGAAAAAAAAAAGGTTGGCATTGCCAGCTAAAAAAAACTTTTCTGGCGTGGTACTGCCTGGAGGAAAAATGTAGTTTCAAATTTTACCACCATCATTTTTATATGGATTTTTACCGG
Organism: Philornis downsi; assembly: GCA_019455685.1. Classification (NCBI taxonomy): domain Eukaryota; kingdom Metazoa; phylum Arthropoda; class Insecta; order Diptera; family Muscidae; genus Philornis; species Philornis downsi. Next base: position 511,520 of record JAHXMU010000146.1, on the reverse strand, counting down.
CAAAGGTCAACATAGTATCAGCCTTTAGACTAAAAAAAATTCACTTGAAATTGGATTTGCACTTGCCACTTACAACACAGTCATGTCTTGGTCGATGTTTACATGAAACAATTTTTAAAAAGTAAATTGCAAACATTGGTGTAGCGACCCAAATAAAAAGTTCTTACGAGGCAACCTAAATGGGGACTCCTTTCCGGTTCGGAACGTTTTGGTATGTATTTCATATAACGTATTAAAATAATAATAAGCGATAACGTAGTGGAAAAGATTGATAACTTTAAAATGGACAACGTAAAAGAAAGACAAGAGGCAGATATAGTTTGATATATTTTTCTGGAAGGGCACCAGTTAAGGTTTAAGTACATGCTTTAGACATTGTAATTTTTGCTTATTTTTTGTGCCACGAGCGCTTAAATAGCTGCCTACTATGTATTTTGGGTAGTCTCAGAGATGTATTTCTAGTTCAAACAAATGGAATGGAAAAATTCGTATCTTAAGTGAGGAGTAAAGAAAATTATTAGAACATAGATAAATCATTAAACATAATTCCAGTTTTTGAAATCATTAGCCAATATTACAACTTTTCCACAGAGAGCTAAGGTTAACATTTTTAATTTCACAAAATGTGAAATACAATTATAAACGTCATTCATTTGTAGCTTATTTATGGTTTAGTCATCGATCTCTATGCAAATGTTAGCTGCTACTTATAAAAAGCTCTTCTAAGTACAAACAAATTTAGTCTACATTCAACCACTCACGAAGGAGAAACAACCTGCCTACAACCAAGTTCGTCATCACAATTTAACATCCGCCAGAGTTTACCAGTGGTTTTGTCATTGACTGCTAAAACGTCTAGAGGGTGCTAACAGATTAAATCACATACCTCCATACACAATGGCCCAAATGGTGCAAATGACCAGTGAACAGCTGCAACAGCTCATCGAATCAGTTCGTATTTCTGCAGCCGCAAGTGAACAGGCCGTAGTAGAAACGAAAGGCAAAGGCAGTTTCAGTAATTGTTGTCATCGATTTGGTGGCCAAAGAGATCACGAATCGGTCGAGGAGTTCATCACGTCCATTGTAACATATAAAGAAATCGAAAATATCAGTGACGAGGATGCATTGAAGGGTGTCTCGTTATTGTTCTATGGATTGGCCTCCACTTGGTGGCAGGGTGTCCGTAAAGAGGCCAAGACTTGGGATGATGTCTTGGTCATGATACGTGATCATTTTTCGCCCTCAAAACCACCGTATCAAATCTACATGGAAATTTTTGATAAGAAGCAGGATGAGAAAACCCCAATCGACACATTTGTGTGCCAGAAGAGAGCTTTGCTGGCTCAGTTACCTGAGGGCAGACATGGTGAAGTAACTGAAATTGATTTGATTTATGGTCTGCTCAATATTAAATATCGCAAGCACACAGCACGTCAAGACATCACGACATTCCGGGACCTCTTGGAGCAGGGCCGTATCGTCGAGCATAACATGATGGAAGATGGAAGGCCCTAGCGGGCCCCATTAGAGATGACAAGAGTACCAAACGCTGTACCTATTGCTATTTCCGTGGCCATACGATAGATCAATGCCGTAAGCGTAAAACTGATAGAAATGACTAACTAAAACCGGCGAAATGTCTTAAAATTCTAAATACAGTAGTTCGACATCATGATGTTAACTTATGAGAGGCGTCAAGAGACTTCATTGGAATTCTACGAAAAGACAAGCAACGTTTTACAAAACTATAATACAAAAGTGGCTTATTGTTCTGTGATGTACATACATACTTCCATCTTCTTAACACATGTCTAGATCTGCTTTAAAAGGGCCTTCAGAGTTTTCCTTAGCAAATTCACAAGTTTATTATACTACAATCAATAACTTTGCGGTTTCTTGCAACTGAAAAACTACCTGGATTTGTTTTAGAAAATTTGGAATTGATCTAATTTTCCCTTTGAGTTTTCTGAAAACGGATCTGCAGTCTGTGAGCCTTCACCTGGTCTCTTCGAAATTGTAGCAATTTAATCGGATTCTATAAGATTTTCCAATGATTTGCTGCAGCAATAGAATGTAGAGATTTTCAAATCTATTATATCGATTTCAAATAAAGTTACCGTAGTCATTTCCCAAAAACATTTAGGGATCAAAGCCTCAACGATATGCAAAGTTTTGAAATAAGAAATCTTTTAAAATTTTACTATCTGCAGTACGGTTAATGTTTAAACTCCAAGGCAATTGTTGAATTAAAATTTAGATGAATTATGCATCCATATCATGATGAAATTGTGGAAAAAGTACACACATGGTAAAAAAAACTTCGAGAAATTTGAGAATATGGTTCTGCCAAAATTTCATAAATTGTTGTTTTTCACATTAGAGGACCTATACATACGAGTATTCTTCACTTAGATGATGCGTAAAAGGATTTTGAAGACATTCTGGAGGAAAAACAACAAAAACGCAAAAATTTCTCGCCTCTTTTAAGCGACCATTTTTTACAGTTTTGTTAACTTTCGTGACAGAAACTCAAAGTTTTGATATGTGAAAAATGTAATTAAACAAATTTATTTACGCGCTTAACTACACTATCGCCATTCGTAGAATAAGACGTATTCCCCGTGTTAAAAAGAGACGCCAAATGTAGCACTTAAACGTTTTCATAGATTTCTTAGGCAATCCTAAACCATGCAGATGTGACCTTAATTCTATCGAATAGAACTCTCTGTAAAATTTAAGATAGTCCAATTTTTATCAAAACTAAAAAAAAAAATTGAAAAAATGTAGTGCCGGAAAAACCCAAATGGTTTCAAAGGCACTATAAAATGTTTTCCCTTTATTTTTATTGAATTAGTCTCAACACACTTAATAAATCCAATTCATATTTTAATAAGCTATAGGTTTTATAAGTATATTATAATATATATCTAGTGTTAAAAAAAAAAATAACAATTTTGAACTGCAAGGAAATAAACACTCGTATAGTTATTATTTAAATTTAAGTTTTAAAATTTAAGTTTATATAAAGCTAACTTAAAGTTGAAGAAACTTAAGACTAACTATATTAAAAAAGAATCAGCTATGGCTACCGGGGCCTTCAGCTAACTACAATTTCTCTGTTAGTGACATTTTACTTTTCAAAGGGATAGGCGAGATCGAATCCACTGTATGTGAAAAAATACCTATTTAAAATTAAGAACACTTTCCAACACTTAAAATGTCACGAATTCAAATTAATTTTATCATCTTCAAAGTAGGCCCGTCCCAAAAAATATTCTTACACCAATGAATAATCCCATCATCAGAAAATTTTTCACACGCGTTTCCTGGAAGAGACTTTAGTTCTCGCATTCTTAATTGAAAATGGGTTCGTCGAAGTGATAATTTGAATTTTGAAAAAAGAAAATAGTTCACCAGAGCCTTATCAAGTGAATATGGTGGCTCTTTAATAATATTTGTTGGGTATTTAGCTAGAAATTCGTTCACAATGGCAGACTTGAATGATGGCGCGTTATCTTGGTGCAAAATCCATGATACTACTTTTTACAAATATGCAATTTTTTTTTTTGCTTTCTTAAACGAAGCATCATACCTAACTGATATTCTTTATTTGCTATCTGACCCTTTGACAAGAATTTCGAGTACTCAACACTACCGTAGTCAAAGATTAACATTATCTTAACTTTTAATAGACTTTAAGGGTAGTGGTAGCGAAAATTAAAAAAAAAATCAATTTTTTTTTATTGCCCCAAAAAATTCTTTAGGATGTCCTGAATGATATCTCTAAAATTAAAATCCAACCACTATAAGTGCCCCTAAAAAAAATTTTTGAAGATAATTCGTCATGACCTGTGATCTCGCTCATATGAAATTTGTCAAACTTACATAATTTTACATACCTAAACAAAGATATTATTTGTCGGTTCAGAGATAATAGAATAAAAAAATCAGGCGTATTTTCTTTTGGAAAACTAGAACTGAATTTTTCCGAAATCGTGGATGTTGAAGGTCCAGGCGTTGGTTCCGAGGAAGAAGGCCCAGGGATTGGTTCCGAGGTAGAAGTCCTACGCACTTTGTCCTGAGATCTTCTGGCTCTAAATGTGCCTTTCTTGGATTTAAAAATTCTTTTGGAACGAGTCATCGCGATAAACACAAACAACTTTGCAAGAGCACGAGAACAGAGGTTGACTATAGTTATACTGGGTTTACTATCGAAACTTAAAGAATAATCGATAGGAATATGAATTCCTGAACTCTATAGGGATAGATGAGAGACAAGCAATCGAGTTTGGCCCCGAAAATCGAAAGAAAACGTCATTTCAACCGGGAAATTTGAGTCGCCGCGTTTTTTTTTCTCTCCTGAAAAATCAGGTTTTTTTCACATAAAAGACCCATTTTCTCGGGATCGGATGAACCAAACGACGCAGAAATTTGAAGACTTGTGGAATATTATTACTTACATAAATGGTATAGAACGATTTTTAATATATTATATGCTTAGCGAGAAAAAAAAATATAAACTGAACTGTTTTTTTCCAGTTTATTCCCCATATTTTAAGAAACTGTCAAATAAAAACGGCATGATTTAGAGAGATTCCTTCTTTCTTAAATAAAGAGTATGGATACCGAAACATACTCTCAAAATTTTAATAAAATCCGACCAGTACTTTTTGAGATACAGGGACAAATGGATCAGTGGTTTCCCCATAAGGATAAACTCGCTACCCACTACACTTAACGTGCTGTTGTTTGTTTCGGTTTATTTGGAAAGCATCATGATGATTTGCATGTCAAAGTCATAATCTCTTGTCTCATCATCAGTTATAATACATTTTATGAATGTGGGGTCTGAATTGACTCGTTCTGACAAGTCTTGAGCGATCATTACGCGATTGAGTTTTTGAAGAAAATTCCAAACAATCATGTAAAGCGGTACTAATTGACTCCTGAGGCACAGATAAAGCGGATATTTTTCTCAAGTTTAAAGAACAATTTTCAATTACCAATTATCTTCACCTTCATGGATGTCAACTTCGGTTGAAGACATGTTAAGTTATCGTTAACAATATCAATAATTCGGCACTCGAAAATCCATTTGCAAAACAACATTTGGGGCAAATTTTATGTAAAACATTTTTGACAAAATCGTACAATCTAGTAAACTTAATGGCAGATAGCTTATAAACTCCGCGTTAGTATAGAGGAAAAGTTGTGTCGACTTAGTGACAAAAAGAATCTTGACAATTCCCGGTACACTTTTTGGCAGAATCTATCATTGAAGAAAATGTTTGTACGAAGAACTATTTGTGAAGAAATTGCCAATATATCAATGTCTGTTATAAAGACCTTTTCAGAGAAAAATGTCTCTGAAAGCTTTTTTTCTATAGAAATAGTAATTTTAGTATATAAAGGTGAAAGTGCTCTCTTTTATACATAAACTTCGATTGACAGCGATAATTTACGTTCAAAATTTTAAAGGTTAGGGGATCTAATATTTTTCTCTAGTCCAAGCTTGCTTTGTGCAAAATTTAGGCAAAACCTGACAGTTCGTAGATATAATCAAAAGTTATCGACTATACCGTTACATTCATTTCTGTATAAATAAAACCAAAATCAGCGAAACAAATGAAACAAGACAGGCTCATAGATGTCAGGCGCTACAAATTAAGCTGACCCACATTATGTATGGGAAGAGGCCATTATGGTTGGCGATGAGCTGGTACATTATTCTCGGCTTTATGAACTGCAAATATCACAATTTTGCGTAATTGATCCAGTATTACAGAATGTGTCCGTACAAGCATCAAATACAACTCCGGATAAATGTGACTTTTTAGATAGTTTCATAAGCTTAATTTCATTTATTCATTATTTAAAAGGAATGTACAGTTGAAATACATAAAGAAATACTCATCCAAGTTCACCCATGTTCCAAACAGCTATTAAAAAGTACTAATAGCTTATTCGGATCGGCTGAAATTGAGCGATGTCTTATTTTCGATAGAAGTCGATTCGAAATTAAGTAATTTTCCATACATACATACATATAAGGAAGTTGGAAATTCCCTGGGTGAGCCGGCACTCTCCGAAGAT